>VXBU01012612.1:1125053-1341444 GCA_013400315.1 Bombycilla garrulus | reverse complement strand
CGCTGCCTTCGGGAACGTTCCCGGCTGCCGCCCCGGGCCCGGGGAGCCGCGGAGCCGGGGCCGGGCCGTTCCTCGGCTCTCGGCGCTCCCGTCCGTGCCGCCCGGCGGGGCCGCGTCCTGCAGACTCATGCGATGAGATGGCAGGAGGCAGCTTCTCGCAAGTTTTTCCGGGTGCCGGGTGAAAAAGAGGCTTTGTATTGTTGTTGGGACAACGCTCCCACGCACACGGTGGGATTCCTGCGGTATTCTGCGCGGGGCCAGGAGCTGCAGTCGGTGATTCTGCTGGGTCCTTCCCGCTCAGCACAGTGTGCGATTCTGCCGTCTTGGGTTGTCGGGGCCGCTTTTCGTTTGCGGGAGCGTCGGTTCGCCAGGACAAAGCCCGAGCGGCGCTCCCTCGAATGAGCTGTGCAGGTGCTCTGCCCCCACCTGAGGCCTCTTCCTGGGCAGCTCCCAGTGCGGGCTGCTTCCTAGTTGGCCTGATCGTAATAAGCAAGTAGAGAGAGCGTTTATGTGGCTTAAATAATTGCATTAGATAAAATGCTTGCCTTTAGAAAACTTGTAGAAAACGAGGGGTTTTACCTGTTGAATTTCTTAGTATAGCATGGTTTGCTTGCACTGCAAACGAGTTTTTTGTTTGCCTTTCTTCAGGATTTAGCAGCTGCTTGCTTCTTAATGCCCGCACTGGAATGGTTCCAATGTGTCTTTTTCAAACTTAGGAGGGAAAAATGCTTTTTGTTAAAGCTCAGGTACTGATCAAAGAGAATATGTTAACCTGCATGTTATCCTGTGAACCTTTGTGGAAAAGCAGAAGTACCTCCAGATTTTTCAAAAACCCCTGACCTTGTAGTTAAGTCTGACCAGGAGTTATTTATTTGTTTTGTTCTCATAATTATGATATGATTATTACTAGCCTTAGATTGAGAGAGAGGAAGGGAATAAGCCTACTTGCTTATCTTCGCTTGTAGGTGGACTCTTTGTAGCTGATTTTATTTTGTAACTTTACTAGAAATGTGCTTTTTCATTACCTGTTCCAAGGTTTCAGAAACTAATTTTGGAGTTACTTGTGCTTCCTGGCTGAGGGGGGGATAACTGGGATGTAGACTGAATAGTAAGACAAATATTTGGCTAAGCAGTTAGAAGGCTTTGCTGTGTTTTTGCTGGGCAGTTGTGGTGGTTTCCTTGCTACAAGTTGCTTTTCCCAGGTGGTAACAAGTAGTGGTTGAGCAGGCAAACAAGTTTCATTGCCGTTCTGCAGGGAACACAAACTGAAATGCCAGCCCTATCCTATTGCCCAGGAGAGCTTGGATTAGACCCAGAAATTGCTACCAAAAGCCTAAAAGCAGCTGGAGAGCAAACTTGCTGTGTACAGCATAAAAAATAGCAGCTTTTTCTTCCTGGTCACGAAGGATGTGTGGGTGAACAGAGGATTCTCTTTGAGCTCCTTGTCAGAGCTGTGAGTGTTCACCTCCTTGTGGTAGAATCTGGGGGCTTTTGTTCTTTGGGTTGGTTGAGGTGAGTTAGTTCATCTTGGTTTAGACCAGTGGCTTTTGAACTTTTGATAGGATCAGACTGCTCTCAGTTCACAGCATTTCTTGTCAACCACTGTGGCATTTTGCATGTCTCAGCTTTAAACTGAAGACACTGTAAAAATGAGACCAGTTCTGCAAGCCGTGCTCGGTAGCTTGAGCACCACACTTTGGGAGCTGCTAATCTGGGTAATTGCCACACTCAGGAGGGACATCTTCCAAAACTTTCAAGATTCAAACCCTTTTGTATTCAGGTCACTTGACAGGATCCAAATTATGCTTGCACTGAGCTGGGGTTGGTGGCTGAGTCTTTGACAGAAGAAACCTTGAGTTCTGTTTTACAACAGGGTTGCTGTAATTGCATCTCCAGCCTGCAGAGAGTAATGCTGTGCTGAAGAGCAGCACTGGCATTTGTCCCTGCTAGAATTAGAAGTAGTCCCACAAGACATTTAGCTGTGGCTCCTTGAGCAGCTTAGCTGGCAGAAGTCAGCACTGCTGCCCTGCATTGCCTTCTCTCTCTGCCAGCACAGGTGTCACCCAAACAGGGATTGGGCTGGGGAATCAAGCCAAGTTAAAAGTAACCCGGAGGGAAAAAAAAAATGGGGGGGAAAGCAACTCTAATCCAGTTTAGTCCCCAGGTAATAATTACAGGGATGCTGGCTAGGTGGTCTGAGATGAAGTGGTTTGTGTGTTTTGACCTATGGGCTCTGAACAGTGGTTAATGAATCTGTTTCAAAACCAAAGGAAGGAATCAATCTACCAGAGAAATTTATTGCTTTGTTTGTTTCATTTGCCTAGTCAAGGGACTGAGATATGCAGCTGAGTTTTTAAACAGTGAGCAGCTGGCCCTGGGTATTGTCGGTTGTGTGATACTCAGTGTGCTTTGTCTTGTGTTTTTAAAAATTTCTGCTTAGTTTTGTAGATGAGACGCAGGTCTTTAGTATCTCTGTAAAACTTGAGGCTTTGAAACAGGAAAGAGGAAATAGGGCTGTTAAAAATGAATCAATTCCTGGTGCCCACGGGTGGAAGGGGAATGGATGAGAAAGAAGTAAGTTTCTGATGTTCAAAATGAGCAGGTGAAACTTGCTCTCTCCTATTACAGAAACATTTTCTCAGTTTTTAACCTGAAGTTTTACTTGTTATAAGAGATGCAACTCTTCCTTATGTTTTTGCTTTAATGATTGTCACTGGGTTCGTTCAGGTCTGCCTCCTGAGATTTTCATTTTTTTCTTAAGTAATTGATAGTGTAACTGAATATGGGAAATAACAGAATTTATTTCTACTTTGGATGTTTGTAAATTGAATGAGGCAAGCTACCCTCAGATGGGCCTGTTTTTAGTTCTCTGTTTATTTAGCAGGAGCACACACTGATGTTGATGTGTCAGTTTAGGCTTAGATTTTCTCCTTGTGTGCAGCTGCTTGTCCATCTGATGATTTGCCATTAATGTGCAATATCTTGTCCTCCTAATAAAACATCCTCTTGGAGCCATAATGAGTACAGGGAATTCTTGTGTGTGTGGCTGAAGTGATGAAGTATCAGCTGTGCCCTGGCCGTGCCTGTGGCTTTGTAATACTTCATTTTTTGAATTAATAGATAATGGTTCAGTATTTGTTTGTTTTTATATTTTGTCATTTATTGCTAAATGTTGTTAAAGCTTGGGTAGATGACCAGCTGGACTTTTCTATCACGCTCAGTGCATGTGGCACACTTCAAAGAAATTATGAGTTGTTCTGGACCAAGACACTCTGAAGTGTTTGTTTTAAAATGAAGTGACAGCTGTATCACGTGACACCAGGGCTTTGCTTCAGAGCCAAGGCTGTGTGGAGGAAGCTTTTGTTTCTGCGAGTGCCTCTGGTGTGTTTGGACACCACCTCATCAAGGATCCTTACTCCTTTGCTGCTTGTTCAAACAGTTCCTTGCTGAGGAATCCAGTCCTGGTGCCTGCCTGTAGTTGTGAAGCTGAGTTTTGGCCTCTCAGCAATTGAAAGAAAGATCTTGTGTCTATTCCCGTTGCTCTGCAGCAACAAGAAGTGCAGGCACACTCCACCTCCTGCAGACCAAGTGTTTGGAAGGAAGGGACAGTGGTAAGAGAGATTCCCTTTATTCTACAGTTTTGGTATCCTGAATCCCTTTTCTCTGCGTGTTTTGCTTCTATTGGTTTCCTCAGGCATCATGGTGAAGGTGAGGTTTTGAACTTTACTGCTGAGAATAAGTTCTGAACAGGTTATTGAGCACTCCTACCTAATTTCAGATAAGCAATGACAAGCAAAGCAGTAAGGGGGCATTAAATCCACAGATCTGAGAAAACAGACTTGCATTGCTGTTGGTTTAGTAGGTTTTTGTGTGGCTCATTCAGGCTCCATAAAGTTGTGACTATTTTTTTATTTCCTCTCCCTTCCCCCAGTGAGGTTGGCACTCTGTGGTATGTGTTTTGTGCTGATGATGAGCCATGAGTAATGCCACTGTACTTAAAGGGAAAACTCTTTTAATGAAAGGGTTTCTTCCTGAAATCTCTTGTTTGTTGGAAATTCGCTACCAGTCTTAAGTTTATAGCTTTGGGCTGGTTTTGTGGTGGCTCCTCTTCCTTAGGCTTTAAGCTGAGCCAGCTTGTTGGGACTGGGCATTGTGGAGGAGCCCAGTCCTGCCTGGAGCTGGGGTTTGACAGGTCCCAGAGTGGGGGTGGGCAGTGGAGTTGTTGCTCTTGCTGCTTTCCTGACTGCCAGGTCTGTTTCTCAGAGCAGTTGGAGTGTTTAGGGAGTAGGAGTTTTTGAAACATGGACAGGCGGGCGTTGCTTCCTCTACAAAATATTGTAGTAACAGCATAATGTGTGAATGTGTGAGGGGGTGAATGGCGTTCAGTGTACATGGAGCCAGTGGGCCAGGGATTTATTTGGCCTTGTTTGGTGTTTTTTTGGTTTTTTTTTTTTGTTTGTTTGTTTTTTTTTTGTTTTATTTTTTTGTAGTTTTTTTTTTGTTGTTGTCAATAGTTGCATAGATCAAGTTCCCTTTTAAAAGACTTAGAAGCTGTGTCTTTGAAACAAGGTGTTTGAAAGCTCAGATTGAACTTGATGCTGTAGTGTTGCTCTGATGTGGTCTGGCTTCAGCAGGGGGCTCACTGTGACTTTGTATCGTTCAAGGTTTTGCTGGTTTTGTGTGCAGTTAGTTTGTCATCACTCCTTATTTTAATCTTTCCCACCGTTTTGAACCCTTTGCTCCCTAGACTTTGTGGAATGTACATATCCTGAGTTCTTCACTGCTTTCTCCAGTGCTGAAAATTCTGGTTTGTTGTACCTGAGGATGACACTTTATTTTGTTTGCAGCTCAGTTCTGTTTTTCTGGCTGTCTCACGCAGCATAGGTAGTTCCTTGATAATCAGAATAAATGATGTGAATGAGGGGAAATGTGTACTTACAATTTCCCAAGTCGTGCTTGTTTATTTTGCAACACATCCAGCTCTTATTTTGGATTATTTTGTGATGTTTTTAAAAATAATTCACTCAGTAAAGAGGCTGCAAGAGCTCATCTCCCTCACCTGTGTTTTTTAGCACAATTGTGAGCTCACTAGTTTGGTAACAACCTCATAATAATATTAACTGCTTGCTTTTTAAACTGTTGTCTGGAGAGAAAAGAGATCTTTTCTGAAAGCGGCCGTGCTTGATACCGAGATGGAGAAGTTAAGTGTTACAATCTTTTCCTGTGTTACAGGACAGGGAAAGAGGGCCAGCCCAGGGAATACTACACTTTGGATTCTATCTTGTTCCTGCTCAATAATGTGCACCTTTCCCACCCTGTGTACGTCCGTCGTGCTGCAGTAAGTAGACCACACAAAATGTGATTTTTGTCTTGTGGTAATGAATCTATGTGCAGTTATTTTCAGGGAATGATAATAGCACTTATGTGTATGAGTTTGGCTGGGGAAAGTGAGAATGATATGCAGCCAAGTGTGTGAGTGTTGGAAAACAATCACCTCTGCAGAAGGATCACATGGCAGGTCCTGTCAGCGTGGAGTGTTTTTCTTGACAACTCACTTCTGAACAGACTGTCCTTCAAACCACCAAATTATGTTTATAGCAGGAGTTTGTCAACCAGTCAGTAACAGTAATGGCAGCATTTATCTTGATTTTCTATGGACATAATTGTTTCCAGCACTGAACTATTTCAGGAGTACTTTTGTCCATCTGTTGTGTGGAGTGATCCCAATCCAGATGATCCTTTAGTGCCTTTGATGGCAGGGATCTACAGAGTAGAGAAAAGCAGAACAGCTTTGGAGTGGACTTGGAAGTAAATAATCCAGTTGAAAAAATTACTGGTTAAGCCCTACAAATAAAGGTACAGGAATTTTTTAAAAGTCCTTTTGATTTCCATTTGGCTGCTTTCTAGGAGGCCACTCTTCATCTCTCCTTCTGCTTCATTGTTACCCGAGACAGCAATGCTGTGTTGGGAACAACACAATTGAGGTTCTTGATTTTTGTGTGTCAACACAGACTCCTTGCAGAGAAGTGTGTGTGTGATAAAAGCTAGTTCTTAATCTTTGCAAGGTTGAAAGAAAGGAGGAAAAAGGCTGCCCTCTCTTTCAGTCTTGTAGCAGGCTGTGTGTTTAATTTTGTGTAGCTGAACATCCTCTAGGATGTGGTTGCACTTTAAGCTTGATAGTTAAGCTTCCTTGGGTGGCAGGATACATGCTCATGTCTTTGTGTGAATGAGTAGTTCTCAGTAAAAGTGAAAATCTTTGGCAAGAGTCTCTTTGAGGGAAGAACAGTTAAATGTCACATCTGCTGTCTTTTCAGACTGAAAACATTCCTGTGGTAAGAAGACCTGATAGGAAAGACTTGCTTGCATACCTAAATGGGGAGACATGTGAGTGATGTCTTCTTTTTACTTGGACACACAGTGCTCTTCACTGCTTCATATTCATGGCACAAGGGAGGGGTAGGAGGGGAGGGTTGGGTGACAGTAGGCAGTTTGCATCTTAACTGAATGTGCTGAAACTTCTCAAACAAAGTTGTTATTTCTTGTGTTTTTAATTGTGTTTGTAAATTAACTGTTTTGCTTAGATAGGAGCTGCATTCCTACATGCATGTTTAGAGGTGAACATTATTATTACTATTAATCTACTTGGGTTAATAATCATGTGTTAGAATGCTTAGCATGTGTGGTTTTTTCCTTCTCTAGACTATGGGAAGCTTTCAGTAGTACGCTGATCTTGAATGCAAGAAATGTGTGGGATGAAATCTTCAGTTTAGTAAAAGATATTAAATCACTGCTTTCTCAGTCTGGCAGGTTTGCCTAGCATTTCATCATCTTACATTTTTTGTTAACAATAGTCAGAGAAAAGAGGTTTCTCTGAGGAAAAACAGAAGTATCACCTTTGTAAGATGCTCTGTTTCCCAGGTGGTCTTTAAAATTTAAGTATCCTGGAGTATGAGATGATACTGGAGTATGAGTAATATGATGAGAAAAATCACTTTATATATGTATGTTTTAAAGGGATTAGCAGGTTGTGTTTTTTTCTTTAAAAAAAACTAGACAAACCAGTAGATCTTGATTCTAGGTTCTAATTCTCAGTGTGACTGTTTTCTTTTGAGTGGTATATTGATATCAGACAATCATTGATTAATTTATGTTGGAATGGACCAGAAGAGACCACCTGGTTCCATCCCCTTTTCAAAGAAGGACTGAAAGACCCTGAACATCATGATTTAACTTTACATTCAGTCAGGTTCTGAATATCTCCATTCCACTAGTCCCAGTGTTTGACCACCTTTGCTACCTACTATGTAGAGTTTCCATTGTTGCAAATATTTTCTATTTAAACTGAATATTCTGTTTGAGTGCAGCGACCTCATCAAGCATAGACAGAAGTGCTCCACTTGAAATTGGTCTTCAACGATCCACTCAAGGTACAGTTTGACTAAAAGAAATAACTTGGAGGTTTATTTTATAAAAATCTACTGCTATCTTGCATTTTTAATGTCCTCTTTTTCTTGTAGTTAAAAGAGCAGCAGATGAAATATTAGCAGAAGCAAAGAAACCAAGAATAGAGGTAATGACAGTGACTGTCATCAATACAAACTGGGGTGGAGGTAAATTACAGTGTTTTCCTGTTTTTGGAGGAATTCCATTGGGTTACCTGTCCTTTGGTGCACAGAGTCCTTCTGTCCATGTGCATGGGAACTGGGAGGGTTTAGAAGTAAAACTTGAATTGTGGTTCTTGAGGAAAATTCCAATAGCTCTGCACTTAATGCTAATGCCCAGGTCCAAAATAATTGGAAATCAAGATTGTCCTTGCGAATGTGAAGAAAATACTTCTGAATAGCTCTAATTCTAGCTGTATTTATATTTGCAAAGAGAATGCACATGAGCTTGAACGTGGTTGTTCCTTCCAGGATGAAGAGTGTGTGCGCCTCGACAAGGAGCGCTTGGCAGCTCGGCTGGAGGGACATAAAGAGGGCATCGTGCAAACGGAGCAGATCAGGTGGGATTATCTCTCCTTAGGCCTAATGCGTAATTACAGGATGGAGAACCATTCTTGTGCTGTTCAAAGCAACCAGTTTTACTTCTGTCCAGCAGCTCTCAGTGGAAATTCTCCTGTCTTTGATACTGAGTCATGATTGAGGAGTCAGACCTTGAAACACTTACGACAGTGCAGATTTGAGGCATAAATACATAATTGTAGATAACCACATGAAAGATGTGTGTTTTGAATGACTTCCTATCTCTTGTGTAGGCATACTTAAAAGGAAGCTATAGGAAAAAAATCTGATTTTGGCTTGATTAGTAAGCATAAGAATATTAAAAAAAAATCAAAAAGTACATGTGATTTTGTCTAAACTAATAATTTGGATGCTACCTTGAGTGTATCACAACTTTGCAATGCTGCAGTGAGGATTACTAGGAGTTGTTTGAATTAGTTTGTGTTCTCTAGTTACCAGTTATTGTAACGCTGAATGTAAAAGATTACCTCTTTAAAAAAGTACAAATATTTACAGGCAGTGAGTTTCGACTCCATGCTTGACCCTGCTGTGAACCAAGTAACAACACAGACGTTCCCTTTCTGATAGCATAGTTATAAAGGAATATGCTTCACAACCAGTGAAGCATTAATTTTGTCATGTGTTCTCAAAGAAAAAACAACCTCATGTATTAGTGAATTTGGTAGGGACAATTGGTATTGTGCAATTCAGAATTCATCTTTTTTTTTTTCTTCAGCTCACCTGCAAAACAGTAGGGCTCACTGACAGCCCAATTCTGTGTTTACAATTAAAATCAAACACACATAGGTGTTGCACTCTTAGACTTGAGTGAGTTCTCCCAAACCCAGATTAATGTGGACAAGGTTACCACCATCTGTTTGCAGGCCTGCATGGTCTGAAAAGGTACCACGTTTTCCAAGGGACCAAATCCACATAACTGCTCCTCAGCCAAGATTTAGAGTAATGCTTTGAAAGCCTCAGGGTAGCCAGGGGCTGGTTGACTGGACACAAAATTATAATCCACTAAATATAACAGGGAACTGAAATTTGCATGTTATAAATGAAGGTGTTGGTCCTGATGCTTTACACTTGGATTCTTTATTTTTTGTTTGGTATGGGTGGGATTTTTGGGTGGTCTTTGTTGTTAGTACTGTGAGTTTTGTGTCACAAATTGGATTTGCATGCCCAAAACAGCAATGCCAAGCCTGTATAATATTTCAGTGTATATATAAAGTGACTGTTTTGTGGTTTGTAGTGTAGCCTTAAGCTTTGGCAGGATGAAGTTACTCATTCACAAATTATTTCAGAAGAATTGTTTGTGCAATTATTCAGTCTCTGCTGTTACTTTTGCTTGTGTAGGTCCTTGTCTGAAGCTATGTCAGTGGAAAAAATTGCTGCTATCAAAGCCAAAATCATGGCGAAGAAAAGATCCACTATCAAAACTGATCTGGATGATGACATAACTGCTCTTAAACAGAGAAGTTTTGTTGATGCTGAAGTGGATGTAACCAGAGATATTGTCAGCAGGGAGAGAGTATGGAGGACAAGAACTACAATCTTACAAAGCACTGGCAAGGTAATGCTCCAGATACAAAGCTGGGTTTTAGGCTCCCTATGACAAACTGCATTGTTATTTTCTGTATCTAATTTTTTTAATCAGAGGTGACAGGGGGATTAAACTCAATGTTCCATGTAAAGGTGGGCTTGCAGGGCTGTTGGCACAGTGGCAGAAGAGTTTGTCCTTATCACATTACAGTAAATCTAAATTGTATCTCCAACAACTTGCTTCAGCCATTTAAAAGATACTAAGTAATCACTTAATTCCTCTTAACCAAAGCTGGCTTGAGCCCTGCAGTGAGGAGGGCTCCATGAAAGTACCCGGGGATTGGAGACAGACCTAAGTGGGGAGTAATTGATAGAAAGACCAATGCTCTTTCACTGAAAGTCCAAAGGTCTCTATGCTGTGGAAAACACCAAGAAAGTAAGGAGGAAAAATGCTGGAATGAACAAAACCTGAGAGTGTTACCATGAAGAGGCTTTTGTCCCTTTATGTTACTTTTGGCTGCACTTGGTTATGTGCTGTTCTGCTCATGTTTGCAAGCACAGTTGACAGCTTGCCCTCTTTTGGACAGTAAGGCTTTCTTTACTGCAGAGCTGTTTGGCACTAAATTTCTCAAGGAAGCAGTAAGTCAATTTCTGAAATACTTCAAGGGTCTGTTTTCCTGAGGTTATTGTCAAACTGCATCCTTTGCCTTCACTATTTCTTTTAAGTGTTGTCACAGGAGAATTACGTTTAGAAGTAAATAAGCTCTCAGTCTTAATTTGTCTTGTTTTTAACAGTATTCTACATAACTCTCAACTTCCCAGTATTGTCCCAGGGCATTAGTGGTAGAATAACTTAATTCAGGAGTTGTGGGGTAATTGCTGGGTATGTGGCACATCCCTGTGTGCCAGCTACAGAGAGTGTTCCTTCTTTGGATCTGGGAGATTTGGAACTGATAAATTGGTAGAAGCTTTGATGTTTTAGTCATTGGAAGGATTTGTTCTGAAGGAATTTGCATATCTCTTCTCCATTCATGACATTCCTACCTCTACTTTTCCTCCAAGTGAAATTGCAGAGATAGTAGGGAAGAGATGAATGTTTCTGTTCTGGTATCCCTGTAGTAAAAGTGAGATGATTTAGTGACTTAAAGCAGAACGTGACACAGAGAGAGAGACAAGAAACAAGAGCTGAAGTTTGTTCTTGGACTCTAGCATGCAGTTACTGTGAGCAGCCTGATGAGTGTATGGGCATAACAGCAAATCTTCTATTTCGGTTTGTGCAGGGTTGCAGGAACATTCTTGATAGCTTGGACAGAAATCACCGAGTGTTAATGTTTATATTTTCCAACAAGTAGCAGTGAGAGTAAGTAGATGGGGAAACATCATATGTTACCTGAGGGCTGTGATTTATCCCAGAACAGCTCAGGGTTTTCATTTGTACATGGGATGGGAGGGTTTTTTGGTGTGTGTTTGGGGTTTTTTTTTCTCTCTTTTTATTTTTTTCCCTTTTTTTCTGTATTTCAAGAACTTTTGTGAAGACCTTCTTGAAAGTTGTGAAGGAACTCACATATGTTGTCTCAAGCAAATAATTTCTTCCCTGTTCCTGTTAAGAATTTTCATCAGGGAAACATAATACTGCTCTGCAAATGCTGTTTTGACTCTTCTGTATGTAGTTGAATTGCTGATGTGCCTGATAATTCTTTTTATTGTAAATTTTCACTATCTGATTGGTGTGGGTTTATCTGCACTCCCTTGAATCCTCCTAGAGTATTTAAAACCAAAATTGACTTCAGCATTGCATGCCTTTTCAATATCTGAATTCCTGTGGAACTCCTGGGTGAATGATAACAAACAGTGAGCACTCCTAAGTGTAAGTTTTGTTGTTTCTTTGCAAAAATCGCTTCAGTGCAAGGCTGCTTTTCAAGCTGTTTTCCACAGAGAGAGACTCCTGTGTGTCTAAGTTCTCCCAGTGTTCCCTGTAATAAACTAAGATGCAGGAACAGCTTAAGATGTGAAAAGGAAACACTAGGAAGATCAGGCCACAGAAAAAACCCATCTTTTGACCTTTTCAGCTTACTGACAGGTTTCCTGTTTTTGGTATGTTTGAAGAAAATATTGATTCCTACAGCAATATGCTTCTCCAAATTCTTCATAGATGCCAGTAATATTAAGTGTATTTCTGAAGCATTTACTGTTTCTCCTTTTGGACACGTTTCTGAAGTTTGCTTTATAGAACTGTTCCAGGATGTTTTTTTTAAGACTCTGGTGATATAGTGTTCTTTTTTTAACATTTTAAGAAGTTCTCATGATACTTGCATTCTGTCCTTTTACCTGCTGCTTTTATTGCCAGCATCTTCATTGTCACAAATCTCCCCTTGCTGAGATGACACTGATAAATATTTTTCCTAGCTGTGAGTTTTTTTTTTGTTTGAGACTTTGTAGTTTGAGTGCATTTTCACCCCTGCTGTAGAAGGTGCTTCAGCAGCTGTGCCATTCCTAGTTTACTTGACCCTTAAGATTTGTGATGCATCACACAGGTCCCCTGTCTGTATGACCTCTCTGCTCCCCTCTTTTGATCAGATGTTGCTTTGATCCCTTGATGTCTTTTTTACTGATTTCTGTGAGGTTCTTATTGTTTGTAAAATCAGGTATTTCAGTTCACCTATCATCTTTTGGTTTTAGATTTCTACGTTTGCATTTATCTACTTGCTTGTTATGTTCTGCTTAAAACTTTTTGTTGAGTTATTTTCCATAGTTTTCTGTGTTATGATAATGCAGTTTTATGTCTTTTGCAAAGGCAGTGTTAGATTTAATTCCTGGTAGATGAGTCATCCTGCTCTGTCAGTTTTAAACATTTGTTGGCTTTACCCAAGTCTGTAGTGTAGACTTCGAGATTTTTATGAATTTTCCTTTCACATCCTTCCTCTAACTTTCTTTCCTGAAAATCCTTTTGTTTTTCATCTTCTGCAGCAAGCAGCAGCAATCTTTTCTGAAGGAAAAAACTCCTCATTTCATTTCTACTGTAAATGTATTCGGCACTTGAATTTATCCTGTGGGAACAAATTAAAGTAGACTAAGGAGGAATTTCAGCATTCATAGGTGTATTTGGAGAGTGTGTTTTTGTGTGACTGCTGGTATACTGGATTTATATTTGGTTATTTATTTTTAATCTCCCAGATTGCTTAGAACTATTTCTTAGATAAACAGCAATTGGGTGGGCTATGTTGAACGTGCTCTATTTAAGTGTAGAGAAGTCTTAAAGCTGGAATCTTGGAGATAAACTTATACTGGCCTTGTGAATTTGTAACTTTTTAAAATGAACCGGTGTTCTGGTATGAACAGCTCTGAGCATTTCCAATGTTCTTGGAAAAAAGAAATTCATCCTTTTCTTAGTGGAGTGTGGAGGGTTGACCTTGGTTGATGGATGACAGGTGCCCCCCAAGCTGCTTCCCTCCTCAGCAGGGCGGCTGGGAGAAAATATGATGCAAAAAATGTGTGGATCGAGATCAAGGCACTTTAATAAGAGCAAAGGATGTGTGGGGAAGCAAAGGAGGACAGAAGATGTATTCCCTGCTTCCCATCAGCAGGAAATCTCCAGCCGCTTCCTGGGGAGCAAGGCTTGGCTGCATTTAGCAGTTCTCCAGTAGACCGCGATTGTAACAAGAAATGCCCCTCCTGTTTCTTTCTCTTAGCTTCTACTGCTGAGCAGATGTCATGTGGTGGGAATGTCCCTGGAGTCAGCTGTCCTGGCTGTCTGTCCCCTCAAGATCCTGCCCAGCCCCAGCTGAGTGGTGGGGAGGCAGCCTTGGTGCTGGCTCAGCCCTGCTCAGCAGCAGCCAAAACTCTGGGCTGGTATCAGCACCTTTCTGGCTGCCAAGGCACAGTGCAGCACTACCAGGGCAGCTGGGACAGAATCAACTCCACCTCAGCCAGACCCAGTTCACGGGAAAATGCTGCAGATTATTGCTAAAACTTGAAATTTTGGCTGGTACTCTTCAGTTATCTTTTCTCACAGTTGCAAGTATGTTAGAATTATATTTTTTTAAATGAACTCTAACCCTCTCTACAAGGGAAGAACATAATCCAGCTTGTCAAAGATATGGGAAGTCCTAAAGGTATAGCACCTAACCTGTCCAAATCTCTTCAGCTGAGAAGCTGCACAGTAGCTGCACACTCCCTGTGTAGGTGCCAAGCAGACACCTTTACACATCTGTGAGCAGCTGGCCTAGCTGCTGCTTTGGTGCATTTCTCAGCTTTTAGCATATCTGTGAGTATTTTCTCTTCCCCGAGCCTTGTGTAAATCTTTTGAAGACACTGCCAGGCACTGGGAGTCTAGGGTGACCTGTATGGCATCTAAACATTTCTGCTTGCCTGGAGACAGTCCAGGGAAAAGCACTGAAGTAGAACAGTTGGACAGGAGAAATTGGCATTTGAGCTATACGTATTTCTAACTGAGTTAGGTGTGTGTAAAATGTAAGAATGATGGGATGTGGGCTCTTTCTGCAGGTAAGTGTTTATTGTGGACAAGCTGTTAAGACTTGGTATGGGATCAGAGAGTCTCTGTAGCTTCATGACCTTTACATAATGGAATTGTAACTTTTTACAAGTGTAACCTTGTTGCTTTAAGTGTATATTACAAGGTCAAGGTTGAAATGTTGAAGCAATGGTGTTTTTTTTCCTTGCTGTTGCTTCACTAGTGCAGACTGGTGAATTTGATTGTAGGGTAGTTTTTCTTTCCCTGCTTAAATGTATCCAAAATATTTAAGAAAATATTCTAAGTTACAACTTTTTTTAAAAAAATAAAATTGTTAATTTGTTCTTTCTAATAATGTAGGAACTAAGCCTGAATCAAATAAAATGTTTTCCTGCCTTAATCTTTCTATTTATATATCCTCTGTTCTGATGTGAAAGACATGGACTCGGCTATTCAGCACTTTTCCTTAAGTTTTATTTTGAAAGCCTGGAAATGTTATACTGTATAACAAGTACTTTGATTAAATAAACAGTTTTGGTTTTTAAGCCTTCATAGTTTTTCAGCTTTTATATCTTCAGTTATTGCAGTCTTGTTGTAATGTACTAGTTACCTGTATTTTTCTTTGGGAAAGTTACTTGATACCCAATGAATTGTTATCCATGACACAAGATGTTAATATGGAAGGGAACTGACTTCATGCTCCAGTTGAATTTCTTAGCTCCTAACTGTGAGTTTCATGTATTAAATTTGATAACCTCGATTTGTATTTCCCCACTGTGCCACCCCCAGCTTCTGGGTATTTTTGTGTGCGTGTGAGAGAAGACCAGGAGTGAGTAGGACGATTGGAGTTCATAGCTGACCTAACTAGAGGGATTGGCATTTTCCTATTCTGTGTCATGTGCCTCAGATGTAAACCAACAATTGCAAATTTATCTAATGGAGCATCTGAACTATTCCAGAATGTTTTGTGGTCTTCTGTGTTCTTGTACACAAGCATTAAAGAGCAGGACTGTTTTTTTTTTTTTCCCACATAGGTAGCTGATCTTTGTGATGGTCATGATTTTTAGTTTTGTGTTACCATCTGCAAAATGTTACTACTGCAGTTAGTACTTATGTTAATTTTAAAAGTTAAATATGGATTTTCTTTATAGTTTTGATCCTTTTCACAGTAACTGCTGTATCTCAAGTAAATGTGAGAAATCATGTTTTCAGTTACAGTTCTCATATTTTTGTTCTGATGACTTGTGACTATTCTTAGTGAAGTCACCTGTGAGAAGGTTAATACTACACTTAAAATTCAATTTTCAGTAATTTAATTTGGCTAGAAAAACAATTTTGAAGCAAGACTAATAATATTTTAGTAACTTTAGACAACTAAGAGGTCTGAGAGTAAAGTTTTGGGTATTTCAGAAGAAATTAATCGTAACAGCATCTTTATGTGTGGGCTCTAGGTGGCAGAATTGTCTCATGTTTGTGAAATTCACAGCACTGGGACTTTAATAGCAAATTGAGTAAGTGAAGGTGTGCCAGGCTAACACAACTGGTGTCCTCATTAGTCCTTCAGGTGGAGCAGGAGGATGGTTTGGAGCGGCTGTGCACAAACACCATGGTGCAGCTTCAGTGCCCTGACTCCAGTTTGCACAGGACTGGCTGCTGTAGTTAGACTGGGCAGATTGGTTTATTGCTGCCATGCACTACTGCAAACATTCTGAATATAGCATTTAAAGGGAAGATGGGCCAGATTTTAAAAACTGTATTTATATTGAGCAATAATTAGTTTTGTTTTATCTCTATGTGCCTTGAATTTGACCAAAAAAATCTGTAGAATAAAGCCTTGTGCTTCCTGAAAGAATATTTTGGTCAGCTATAAAGTAATTCCTTAAACACTACTCTAACATAACATTAAAAATTATGTATTTCCATATGCTGTGTTTATTGGAGAAATAAACTAGGATTATGTATCAAGGGAATTGGCATTTTTGAGCTTTTATGCTGTACTGTATCTTCAGGCTGTTAGTGTTGCTGCTCTTTGGCACTTCTGCAATAACATTTCAAATTAAATGTTTCAGTTGTCTGTCACATAAGTCTTGCTATAAAAATTTAGTGCAGATAACATGGAAAAAGTGGAAATTGCACCTTTTTACTGAACACACAGTCCACAAATGTACAGGGAGTTGTACAGGGAGTGCAGCCCACAGCTGTACGGGGAGCAGATGTACTCATAGCTGTGTTTTCAGTTCAGCTTTAGCAATACACAGTTAGCTTTTTCTGATGGAACACAAAGAAATGCCCAGATTAACTTTATGTGAAAGGAGTGTCTGATTTTTTTATTTTTTTCCCCCAGCAGTTAGTAACAAGTTCTGTTTTATCAACTTTTTTTTTATAGGCTCACTGTTTGACAGTCATTGTGTGCTCTGCTTTTAGTTGTTTAGCAATGTAAATTCCAGTAGTATAATGTGAATTTCTTCAACTACCATTGTCCTGAAAGCAGGGTCACAAGCACCTGTTTATTCAGGTTAATTTAATCTTCAGTCTCCCGTGTGGCAATGTGCTTGTTGTGTGCCCCAGCATGGCTGGTCTAGCTCAGAAGTGTGCAGAGAACAGTTTCAGGAGTCCTGTGAGTCCCTGCAGTTGTGAATTACCAGAGCAGGGAGGAGAGAAAATTAACTTCAAACTCGGTGAACAGTTTGCCAATTGAGGATGCGTATTCTGAGGCACAGGAGGGTGATGACTTAAATGATTTTTTACTTTTTGATTTGAATTCCAGATTTAAATATGTGCTTTAATTTTAGATGTGCAAAATATTTTATTTTAAGTATACAGTTTATCACTTCGTATTCCTTATGAGTAGTGTTTTAACTTCTGCTGTGCTTTTGAGGCCATCTCAATGCTGTTTTCATTTTTCTTGTCGTGCCATATATAGGAGTTACTGAAAATGTGTGGTAGGAATATTGCCTTTTTGGCACAGCATCACGCCTTTCAGTCTGCCAATGGCTGTAAAGGATTTAGCAGTATGTCTCAGCATATCAAACAAATGTGTAAAGAAATGTAGTTGGGGCTCAGTTCTTCCTTCTCCAGCCCGACTAAGTCTGGACAATGTTTACAGCATTCTGCAGCTCTTGATTTTCCTGGAATGCATGCCCAAGAAATCCTTACTGTCAGTTCAAATAAGAGCTTTTTGAATTTATATGGTTTTTCTTGGGCTCCTCTTTGTCTGCACCAGAGAAACACCAGAGTGTAAACGTGATTAAAAATTGGTTGCAACTTAGCTGTAGGAATGTTTTGAAGCACTGTAAGTCATATTGTGTAACAGGGTACATACTTCCAGTTTTACATGTTAGATTGAAAGTTTTATTTTTGTCAGGTGATTGAGATGGAGTAGACTTCAAATTTTTTCCTATAGAATTGTTTTCAATAATGCCAAAACCAATGTTTACACTGGATGATCACTATTAGAAAAATATTTATTTTTGCTAGCATGATAAAGCTGCTGTAGTGACTAGAAGTCTTTGTTAATGAGAATTAGGGTTATGGTGAGCTACAGAAATTCAAGTCTGCAAGTTTTTAGAATAGAATGTGATATATTGCAATGGAAGTATTTTTATTACCAAAGAAATTTAGTTAGTGATGTGACTTTATTAAGCCTTCCTCATCAGAGCAGTCTGATCTGACTGGCCCTGGAATCTCTCCACAAACATCCTGGCATTAAATCACTTCCAGTGATAGTAACTTGATTTGGTGTGTGTTAGTCACTGTGTTGGCAAGGGATAGAGCATCTGTACAAAGAAACAAATATTTTCATGTTTGGGTTTGGTGTTGTTTCCCTCTTCTTTTCTGCTCTGTCCCTCCGACCAGAAGTTTTTGGTAGTAAAAATGTTGCACTTCATTATTAAGTCTAACTAAATCTAGGGCAGAAGCTAATGGATATTGATATTCTTATCTCTGAAGGGATGAACAGTGAAAACTTAGCAGTCTTTAACTCTGCAGGGCTTTACAAATCAGCTGGTACATGCATGGGACTTCCTGCTCAATCATTTTTCTGTCACAATAATATAATCCCATATCCCTGACCAAGCCAGTGGCCAGCAAGAACATGATGTTAGTTGGAGTGCTTGTTAAAACACTGCTGGTTTTCTCCCCTTCCAAACAGCCATTAGTTGTAGCCCTGGGGGACTTGTGTATCCATGTTGTGGAAAAAAGATATCAGGAAGAACACTTCTGATTCCATGCTTATTAGTGCCTTGTTTTCAGCAGATGGGAGAAAGTATCTTGTGGGTTTTTTTACCTGAATTTGGTCCAGGAGATGCAATTGGAGGCTATTAAAATCCCATAAGTTTAAAGGCTTTTGCAAAGTTCATCATTTGAAGTTCAGACTCCCTTTAAGACTGTGTTAACTGTAGGTTTTATGAGTAAAAATATGCATGTGAAGGTTGGTTGTAAATTCCTTGTGACTGGGAGGTTTGGCTTCTGCATTGACAATCACACTTAGAACATTACTACTGTTGTTAATTAGCTCCTCCTTGTGAATTTCAGAGGATGGAGTAGCCTTGTTTCCTAGAGACAGGATGTGATAAAGCACAGTAATGACGAGAGTTGTGACTGATGTGATGCCCAGGCCACATTTTGGGAGAAATCTCAATTTGCAGCAAAATCCTGTGGTTCAGATTTTGAGTATCCTCATATAATTGATATGTGTGTGGCTTGCAGCTCTTGAAAGTTTTTTTTCCTCCGGGATTTTTCTGACTGAAAAGAACTTTAAGTACTGTTTTGCGTGAGTTCTTTCAGACTTTGTCAAAAGACCTGGGTTTGCTCATAGGATGGCTTTGCCTTTATAAAGTGGTTTCTGGTGGTCTTCCAGTTCCTGTCCTTGGTGACTGACAAGATGTTCACTGAGGTCAAATGAGCAGGCTTAGGGAACCTTTGCAGTGTAACTCACTAAGTGATTTCAACAAAATTCACCCCAGAAGTCTATTTTGTGGATCTGTTGTTATTCTTAACCAGAAAAAAGAAAAATAAAGCTATTTTCCCTAATTGATAAAAGAGTTCTTTTACTGATGAACCATTACTGAAAGTTTACCTTAGTAAAAGACCTTGTGTATAATTAACTCTGTAAGTTAAGGTTACAAGTGCTTTGAGAGGAATTTGGTTTACCTTGTGATGTAATGAAGCCAGTTAGATTTAGCAGGTGTGGGCCTTAAGGAATAGGGATTAGCAATGATCCTTAATTGGCCTGTAAATGTTTGGATCCTGTCACAGAAAAAGGGTCAGAAATCACCTCTTTAGAAAACGGGTGCACCAGTTCTGGTTTTCGGTGAAAAGTAAGTTTACCAAGTGGTGTCTTCCACCTGGATAGTTGTTATGTGAAATGGACATGATCAGTAAGGTTCACAGGTATCTGATATCTTTTTCAGAACTTTGCCAAGAATATTTTTGCAATTCTTCAATCAGTTAAAGCCAGAGAAGAGGGCCGAGCACCTGAGCAAAGACCTGCACCAAACACGGCGCCAACGGTAAGAGCAGTGTTTGGCTGGGACACCAGAAGTGAGAGTACGCAGTCTGCTCAGTATTGCATCCACAATTCATTTTGGTTTACTTCCAAAAAATGCACGTTTTTCAAGGATAACTTCACAGCTATTCTTTGACTTAAGTTACATTTATTGGTATTTGAAGAGTTGAATATATTAGTTTAATTAGTTCAATATGCTCTTGTTACTGAGAGATTAATCTGCCAGTGCCAGCTTTCCGTCTATCAAGCATTAGCCACATGCTGCATCTATTTGCAAAAAATGTATTCGATGAGAGTGCTGCCATTTCAAATGAAATGTTTTGCTGCTTTTCTGACAGATAGGGTAGCAAATGTTTAAGAATCTGGAGCATGACTCATGAGTGGGAACAGCACGAACCAGCTTTCTTTTGCCTGTGATAAATCAGGGCAGACTTAGAGCTGTATTGTTTACTTCCATCTAGGTATTAGACAGGATTTGTTTAGAATTCTGGTGTTTACTATTGTGTTCTATTAAACCTAATACATCTTTGAACATGGTGATAGTCTTCTCTAAGAGCTGTTTAATCATACTGTGTTTTGTTTTTGCTGCTACTGCATTTAACAAATAACTGAATTTAAATTGCAAGATGAATTCCAACATGTAAATATTTGCTTTGTGTTGAATTTCTTAAATTGTGCATGGCATTATTCAAATGTCCCACTCAGAACAGGTGTGAATACATAACTAAGCCATCCACATAAAGGATTGAATTGGTATTGGGTGTGCCTCTAGATTAGTGCTTTTTAAAAACATTTTTCCCAGAATGCCTTTTTTCCTCAAATTTTGTTTTTATTTAGTTTATTTCACAAAATTTTATCTTAATCATGCTGACAACGGAAATTTTGTGTGGCTGAAGTCTTCCTTAATCATGGATTGTTAGTTGATGTCTTTTTCTTCGCTAATTCTTTAAGTATAACAAAAGCTCAGTAGAGATTTTAGGAATCTATTTGTTACTGTTTGTTATTTTAGTTTTGCCTCAGGTTGTTCTCTTTGTGTTCAGTACTAAACCATGTTTCTGTAAGACTATAAGTAGTTATTGAATGGAAACATCAGAAGTTTTCAAATGCATTGAAACTCCTACAAAAATAAACTGGTTTTTATACTCTTGAGTAGTTCTAAGTAACTTTTCATGAAATTCAAAAACCATCAAATATCTTTTAGTATGTTTTACAAATGTTATTTAACCTCTTTTAGGATCCCACTTTACGAAATAAGCAACCTATTCCAGCTGCCTACAACAGATATGATCAGGAAAGATTTAAAGGCAAAGAGGGTAAGTTGATGGCAATGCTTTTTTCAAAAGAAAAATAAATTGAGAACCAAAACTGATAAGTCATAAGGTTCGTATTAGGGGATTTTCTCTGCTATTATTTCACAAACCTCTGAAAAGACAAAAAAAGAGCTGTAAGTATGCCTAAAGATAGCTTTCCACGTAATAAAATCCAGAAGTATTATTTTGTAGTAATTATTCCTACCTCTCATGAAGCAAATTGAAAACTTAAAAACAGAACTTCTTGTGGGGGGGGGAATTGTTTTGGGACAGTCCTATGCAATTAATAAAAAAGCACAATGCAAGGATAACTGTCAGGTGTGTAACATGTAATAGATGCCCTATCCTCAAACAGTCACAGTTACTCTAAAAGTTGCCTACAGTAATTCCATGTACATATTATCTAGTTGTGTCTGTTTAAATTAAAAAACAAACTGGGAATACCAGTGCAAAACACAAGCACCTTTCTGGAGAGGAGATGGAAACAATCTAAAATAGTGAAGAATTCTTACCGGTTTTAAAACATGATGAACATTGAACTTGAGTGATGATTTGTCCTTCTAATGCAGTTTTTCTCCTGTCCCCATTGCTTTTTTATCTTGTGGTTTTGGGTTTTTTTTTGTTTTGTTTTTGTTTTTTTGCACAAGTTCAGTTACTGTCATGTATTGCTGTGGTTTTATTTTGCAATCTTGTATTTGTTGTGCTTGAAAGGTTTTGTGCTTCTTTCAGAATGTCATGCAAATTTTGTTATGCTTCTGAATTGCCTCTTCCTCCTGGTTCTCAAACAAAATAATTTTACTGTTTAAGGAAACTTCGCATTTTTTTAAGGGCTTAATGTTTTTAATAGCTTTCTATTCTGGCTGCAAGGACTTATATGCTGCTAAATGCCATTTTAAACTGTAGGTGAACAATTCAACTTGCATTTTTTAGAATATTTGGCTTTGTCCAAGTTATTACTATTTTTTTCAGGGAAACTGTAGCCAACTCATCTCTGAAATGATATAAATTAAAAAAGATGTTTTGTTAAGATGCATTTACATGTGAATACATCCTTTGTGGAGGTGTTTGTTTGTGTATGAGGCTTCCTGTGGGAAATTCGGTCAGATATTGGATTATATCCTCTTGAAGTCTATTCCCTGTTGGCCTCATTATGCTTATATTTCAGTGCAGTGGTTTTATTTACTACTGTTCATTGTCAGTTGCATGGTGGGATAGAGAAAAAGGCTAAAGCAGGATGTTTGGCAGCTTTTTCAGCCAAGACAATTTGGGGAAAAAAGAAGCAAAAAATATAAAGCTAAACCCACCTTTCTGCGAATATTTTTACTAGTCCTTACTCAGTTTCCTTCTGTTAGTATCTTCAGAACTCGTCTATCTGCCAAGTAGTTTTCCTTTTAATACCATTTCTTGTTAAGACTTAGAATCTAAACTGGACAATGTGGAATAAAGTAAGGCAGAGCAAGAAATCAATGGTCAAGAGTAGTAACAGTTCAAATGTACCAAAGCCTGTAATTCCTTGTGGACTCGTACAAAAAGAAGCTCAGGTACAGGTACAGTCCGAGTCCTCAGAGCTGCCAAATGACATGGTTCTGGTCAGGAACCCTGCAGACAACATCTGTCCTGACCAGGTGGGTGGGTTTTTTGATTTTTACCACATGTGTATGGTTCAGGAGGGAACAGGAAATAACAAGTTTTGCATGGCAGGAAAGGAGAACCTAGATGAGTTCGTGGAGCAGCTCATTGGTTTGAGCTTCATGTAGAAACCTCTGAGGAAAAAGCAGAAATGAGATCAGATGGCTGACAGGAAAAAAAAAAGATTGTCTGTGGTTAGCAATGGTGAAAAAGCCACTTCAGTGCTGTGTGATCCTGATAATGTGATGTAGGGGTTGGGAAATGGGATTGACTGGACTGCAGCAGTTGTTCCAGTTCAAAGATTCTTTTGTGATGTGGTCATATTCTACCTGCCTAACTCACTGTCACACTCCAGCCTAGTGTTTCTGCCTTAACTTTCTGGTTATTTATATTTGGTGTAGTCACACAAAGATAATTTTGTATTTCAGGTTTCTAGGGATATTTAAAGAAATACATAGGTTAAGAATACCAAGTTAGCTAAGTGTAGGCCAGCACTGGAAATATAAATGAGGTGTTGGAAAGGAGGTGTTTTAAACATGAGATTGACTTATGAAAGGTATTGGTACATCACTTATGGCAGTTACATAGAATTAGTAATTCACATCTGGATTTCTCAGGAGAGGACCTAGAGGTATTTCAGAAAATAGCAAAGATCTCATTTACTTCTCAGGTATTCTACTGTAAAACTATTAACTTTTAAATTGTAGTTTAACTGGAAATCTGAGTACCAGTGGTTTCCCTGTCATAATTAGGCATTAATGCACTGATAATGTCATTTGCTTAAAACTGAATGGTGCACGTCACTTGCAGTTCTGTCACAAGTGCTGGAATAAGAAATAAATAAATATTTTATCCCATAAGGAATAAAAATTCCTTATGGGATTTTTAATTTAGTTGCCCTCAAAATGGAGCTGTGGCTCCCTAATATACAGTGTAGAAGCGAGACTACAAGCAGAAGTAGTCATCAATAAAAATAAAATAAGGCTTTTTTTTTAAATTAAGCTTTTTTTTACAATAAGTCTAGTAGGAGCTTGGAATCACACATTTATGGATAGGCTGCAGTATTAGGACTTTTGGGAAAGAGTTCTGAAGGAAAAGACAGATCATTAAGTTCAAAGGGTAATAACTTGCAGTCTTTATGCCATTGTATTCACATTTATTTAGTTATGATGGATAACACCTATGATAAACTTGAATCCTACAGATTTCTGCCATTCTGAAGGGTTCCCACACCTTGCCCTCTATGCCTTCCTGTGGCTGGCTACAAGTTGTGGAAGGCAGAGTGGTGTGATGCTTATAACAATTGGGTGCACTGATGGGTTTAGCTAAAGATCGAAACAAAGCCAAAAGGAAATGTCTCTAGGCTTTTTTCTTTGTGTCTCACCTGTTTGTTCTTTCCTCAGAGATGCTCAGGTCTTAGGAAGGGTTCAGTGGTCCTCTTGTAGTTGCAACAGGATTGTGGCATATTGCCTATATTCAATTTTGTATGGTACTACCGTATTTAAAGTGTAGGCAGCAAAGAGGTGAACTGTTTTTCTTGGAATTTGGGTGCTATTTGTGTGCTTTAATACAGGTTTTCCATTAGCTGTGTTGTCCTTAGCATAAGAAATTCAAGGCTTGTAGAGCTAAGAGAGTAAATTTAGGAATTTTAACATGCATTAGGTAAACTGTTGAGTTGCAGCCAAATTTCTCTGCTTCTTGTGATGGATCATTAGTTCTGATGTGGCATATCAGGATGCCTCTCTGGTAGACTAACTTAAAATTTTCATGCCAGATGGGATAGGCTTTGCTGCTAGAGCGGTTTCATAGTGTGAGGGGGTGGTAATTGTGCTGTTCTTGAAGAGCAAACAATGAGTTCCAGGTGCAGTCAGTGGAACTGCTCAGCAGCCCAGGGACGTGGCTTGGTCACCTTTTGTCCAATGGGGGTCTTGTTCCTGCAGCCCTAGCCAGGCAGGACAGAGAAACCTTTCCTTTGACATGCTTCCAGTTCTGTGATGCATTGGAATGTTGTTTGCAGTAGGAATGGCACAGCCTGGATGTTTCCACATGGCAAGTGGAAGAACATGTTGCTTGGCAATGCACCCATCCTGCCCAACTGCTCAAATGTTTTTGAGGTGAGGAGGTGACCTGCTTGCAATCACTTTCCTTGAGTGCTGTTTCCTTCCTGTTGCTTCATTTTTATTTTCATGCTGGTAGTTAGTGACGGTATCTTCTCTTCAACAGCATAGAGCTCTATCCTGTGCTGAACTTCCTCTGCTTTTACCTTGGTAGTCCTATTCCTTTCCTTTGTATTACTCACTTGAGTGGTTTTTTTTACACTTTATTCATGTGCGTCTTTACAATTGGGGGTATTTTTTCAAACTGCACTTTGTCACACCTTCTTGAGCAACATAATTTTAAAATAATTTTCAGGATTTAAAAATCCTTTGCTGAAAAAGCCATTTGATGCTTTAAGAGCTTATTTTGTCCTCTCCTGTGTGCCTTAATGTTTGATATTTAAATACACATTATTGATATGTTTTGGATGCTATGTCTTGTTTTCCCCCCATTTTCTTGAGTGGCTTTACCTCAGAAGATGTTTTCCACACGCTTGTTCTGTAATTTCCAAGTGTGCAGTAGTGCTGGAATGGCAGTCTTGAAGATGTAACATTTTTGTGACCCGTTGAGTGCACCTCTCAGTATGGATGGCGAAGTCAAGTCTCCCTGTGTTGCTCCAAGGTTAGGCCTTAAAGGCTTATTCCTGGAGTGTTCCTGCTGTTCTCAATGTTTCAACATAATAGAAGCCAATTGTTACTACTCCCCCCAAAACAAAACAAAAAACTCCCAAAACCTCCAGCAGTATTCAGTCATATTTAGTC
The DNA here is from genome assembly GCA_013400315.1 of Bombycilla garrulus. NCBI lineage: Eukaryota > Metazoa > Chordata > Aves > Passeriformes > Bombycillidae > Bombycilla > Bombycilla garrulus. Next base: position 1,316,125 of record VXBU01012612.1, on the reverse strand, counting down.
TCGCTGTATGATTTCAGCCTGTAATGGTGGAAAAAAGTTCTTGACTGTGTTCAAGTGTTTCCTTCAGGAAAGTTTGCTGTTGACTTCCTGACCTTGTCTTTTTATGTTTTATTTATAACTTTATTGGATTTTCCGACACAGCTGCCGTTTTCCAGAAGTTTGTCTAGCTTTCAATCAGTTCTAAGTGCTAAGCCCAGGGAACAGAGGACTGTGAAGTTACTGTATTTGAGGTGACTCTGACCATAACATTTTGTTTCTCTCTTGTACACATTGTTAAGAAAGTTTCTTTATAAAGCATTTCTCATTATAAGTTGTTTTGGTTTACATTGTGTGATATCCTTTTACACAGGGAGGGTGGAATTGGTAGCAGGAGATAGAAGGCTCTGAAGTTTTACTGGTCAGATTTAGTTTGACCTGTTAAACTTTTATTTACTGCATTCGCTTTAAGATTCTTAGTTTTTTTTTTCCCTAGCAGAGAATATGTGTGACAGATCCACATTTGGAAAAACAATGTGGTCCATCTGTATTCTCTGGCTTGGTGTGACCAACTAGTTAAAAAACTTTCAGCACTGTACATTCACTTTTGTGCTGGAAAACACACCTAAATTGCTTTTAACTGTGAGAAACATAAGATGCTGGTGTTAATTACTGGTAAGATTATTACAGAGCTGTTACGTATGAACTGTACAGAGAATTCATAAAGTAATTAGTGTAACTTGGAAATTTAGGTGGGAAACTTTTACTTGTTAGGTACAGTACTGTAAAGGAGTGCTCAGTAAACTCTCATGCAGAGCGGCATTTGGTGTCAGGGATTAAATTACTGGGGCTGTGAAGTGTGGTAGTGAATCATTTCCAGGCAGTCTTCAGAGTGTTGCTATCTGGGGCTTGAAGAATATACAGCTGAGAAAAGAAGTGGTTGTTCAGTGTTACTCATCCACGATTCAAACCAGGTCTTTAACTTGAGCTCTTCAATGTCTGGGACATGATGCTTTGTTCTGTTTTTATTTCCCTTGACTTCTTTCCAGAAATTCAGGTTAAGTTGAGCCTTTTTCAAGCTTTTTATTCTTTTGGTAATGTATCAGAGCTCAAGTTTGTAGCTGGATTGGATGACTTGAGCTGCAGAAGGTGCAGAATCAAAGTGCAGAGTGACCTAGATGGATGTGGAGCAGTGGCTTTAAGCAAATGAAAGGCACTCAGAGCATTAATACTTATTTGCAAGGAAATGGAACATGCACCCAAGTGCTGATGGAGAATATCAGTCTGAAAAGCTGATGCATTAGGGTGCATATTTTAATTTCCAGGTCTAATTATTTTAAATAAGAAAAGGCACTTAGATTGATGCATACTGATGTTAGAAAGGTAACGTGTGATGAACCACACTGGAAATGTTTATGGTTCTTTTACCAGCCTTTCGGTCATGGAACTGAGAAACTGTGACCATGATACATGCAATGGATCATGAAGAAGAAAAAAAAGTGTGGTGATAGGTTATGTTTTGGAGTATTAGAGTTGTTTATTCAGTTCTACTTATTCTGTTTAGTCTCTCAAGATGTAGTTTTAAGGCATCTGTTATGTCAGTGTTTTTAACAATGCATATATTTCTAGAATTGATTATATTTGGTAAACAAAAGGTCGCAGTACAGTTTTTCATGATAAAGTTGTTGTTGAGCTTTGCTTGCATTCTTTAGTCCTTAGTGTTAGACCTGTGATTGAAACATTTAATATCTGTTCTTTGCCTAAAGGAAATGTCATAACTTTGTAGTAATTATATTGAAAATTCCCAGTGTATTGAAGACCCTCAAGTAAGTTTTTCTGCGTCTAATTCCAAGCTTAGAAACAAGGGTCCAAAATCTTACTATTATGGTACTTTTATTTATGAGGCTCTTTTTTTCAAATGCCCTTTTCTTAGTAAATGGCTTATCACTTTAACTGCTTCTATTACCACCAGTAAAGCTGGATTTTGAAGCTGAAGTTATAAACTAATTCTTGGCCGAGTATTACCATTTCACCTCACTGCTGGTGCATGACTCAGCAGCACAGGTTGGAGCTGCTTTGGGAGGGAGAGGAGAGGCGTTGCTTTTGTGTTCGTGAAGGGTGTGGCACGGCGGTTGTGCTGATGAGTGCTGAGGGCACGCCCGGGGCTGCGGGTCGCTCTCTCTTCTCCTGCTCTTTAGCCTGGCCCGTGGTTCCTCTTGTGTCCCAGGTCTGCTTTAAAGCAGCTCTAGCAGGGTCAGACCCTGGCCTTGGAGAAGTGCCTCTGCTTTTTAGCCTGGTCCTTGAATAAATATCTTTTGCAGCGTTAACCTGGCTGACACCCTCAGCGATTTTTGAAGCGGGAATGAAGCTGGAACTTGTGGAGGCCCTGACCTGGAAACATTTGTTTCCTGCTTTGTCCAGGCTGTGCACAGTGGGTGGGAGCTGAGGATGCTGCTGGATGTGTCCAAGTGTACAAACTATTGAGACCTTAAAAATGGTACACATGCAAGGGGCAGGGTTCTTGCTTCTGGCAATGTTTATTTCCGTAAGAGAAGAAATTGGCTGACAGGTACAATATCACATGGTGCGTGTGAGAGGATTGAATCAACAAAGCTGTGTTCTGAGAAATGTGTCAGTGCTGTTCCTGCTTCAGGGGGGTTTGCTATGGCCCTCTGGAAGCTGGAGATGCTTAACTCTAGTTCACCAGTTGCTTGAGAGTTTGAGGCAGCAAATTGGAGATCTGGTGGGCAGTTTGGGAGGTGGCTTCTTCTACTGACCCCACCCTGCTGCAGGCAGCAGAGCATGGGCCCTGCAGTAGCTCTGGTAGAGGCTGAAGTAACTGTTTGCAGGAATGTATGTGGGTACCTACACTGACCATTTAACATGTCTTATATTGGAATTAGTACAGAAAGCTACCATGCCACTGTTCGTTAATTATCAGAACTGTTGTATTTGCTACCCGAGTAGCTTCTAAATAGTCCTGGGGCTCCTGTGTAGCTGCTGGGAACATTGATCAGACAGGAAACTGGAATTAACTGGAGGCACCAAGTGGCTCTTCATCCAAGTTATTTACTTCTCCTGCTAGAAAGAAGGGTCAGGACAGGGCTGGGAGCAGGAAGCTGTTGAGTGCCAGAGCTGTGGTTTGTGGCTCTCACGGCTCATTAAATGAACCAGGACAGATTTTATGAGAGACTTGGGAAGACTTTTGCAAAAGATGAAAACAGTGGCAGTTGAGCAGATATTTGTTCCCTGCCAGGTGCTTCTCTCCCCTTTGATTTACTTTCTAACTGTGCTGCTGGCACTGTGTGCCTTTATTCCCTTTGCTGTGCTGATGGAGACAGGGAACAAACCTGGAGAAGTAATTACCAAGTCAGGGTTTGTGCTGAGAGGAAAGAAGCCACAGTGGGCCAGGCACGACAGAGCATGGTGCTGTGCTGGTCTTGCTATGGGGTGTCTGTATTCTTTGGAAGGAATATCTAACCAAAATAGTTGGAAAATGCTCTGTGTCACAGGCACGAGGAACCCATAATAGGTCAGGCTGGCAAGGATAAGTATTCTTCTGGTGGTGATGTTCTGGAATTCACAAACAACTGGCATCCTAGGTTAGACACCTCTGATTTGTGTTGCTCCAAGTCAGCAAAAGTATCCCTTCAATTTAGGGAGTTCTACCAAATATTCTACAAAGGCTCCAGGCACCAACTGAAACATAACCATGGTCCGTGCCCTGCAGCAGTGACCTATATAGTCACACAGCAAACTGTTCTCCATGGAAGTGTTTGTGCAGTCACATCTTGAACATCCTCAGCTCAAGTTCAGTGGTGTGACCTCTGAGCTAAGACTCAAGGTACAGTTACAGTTTGGGATTGAGCCTATCACTTTATATAGGGAGGCAGTATCAATTTATATATGGAGGCTAGGCTGCCTTTTTTGTTTTTTTTTTTTTTTTTTAGGAAGGATTGGATTCATGTGTGTCTATACCTGCATTTTACTTTCTCAGAATTATGTCTGTAGTTCAGAAATGTTAATCTAGCAGAAGGGGAGGGGTGGCCTTGAGAAGTGAAGCTGAAGAAGAGCTGGAGCTGAGGTGATTTTTAAACCAAACATGCTCAGTGACACTGAGCATCTTGACTTGGTAGTGGATGGCAGGTCTGGTGGCATAATTGAGGGAGCGAGGGGGGAAAAGAGTTAAACCCCCAAGTGTTCAGTAAGTAGATAGCTGTCTCTGTGGTGAGAGGACTATGCTAAGTTCCAAATTCTCAAGTATCTTTTTATAGGCACTGGAGAGTTCTTAACTCTGGGAAACTTTTTGGCCTTGTTTCCTTTGAGTGCTGGATGATCTTCCTCATCTAAGGAGGGAAGCCTCAGCAGCCACAGGTGTTTGCCAGAGCATGTGCATTGCTTTCAAGGTTGTTTGGGTTTCAGTTTAAGTTAATTTACTCATGATGAGAGCAGGAAGCTTTTAACAGTTTTGAAAATCCAATATTTTTCTTGGACTTTTTTTGGGTTCAGGTAGGAGCCGTGCTTTGGTTTTGCCTTATTTCTTCATCTATCATGATTTTGTGCTGGTGCAAAAGATGAAGGGGGCGTAAGAAATGGCAAAACCGTTCCAGTTCCAAGTAGCTGTTTCTGAGTCCGGGTAGCATTATTCAGGGGCTTACTGTGATCTTAAGGCACTGAGAATAGGAGGACAGGGAAGGAGTATTCAAAAGCAAATAGGCTACTGACAGCAGGTTTTAGTAATTGGGCAGCTGCAGGCTTCTTGCACTCAGCATAAATTCAATCTAATTAAAACTAATTAAAAACCCCACCCCAAGAACGCCCCTTTTTTATAACCTTTAGTCTGGTGTTGTGTATTTATGCAGATTCTGTCCTCTGTATCATATGGCAATGTTACTCTTCAGCACTCCAGAAGTGAGTTTATCAAATGAAATGGCCACACTATTATAGTTTGCATGTAAATCGGTTTCCTAGGTATATTTTTCCATTAATACAAGTTGAATACATTGCATTATAATGTGTTCTGGGAATATGAATGGGGCTTCTCAAGTCTTGTAGTGAGGAGAATTTCTGAGACTGCATGCAAGTTGTAAGATATTCTCACAAAGATTTAGGTTTATAGCCTTTCTCTGAAATGCTTTCAATTATTTCATGCAGTAGGAAAAGCTTACTCTGGTTAGACAAAGCAACAATATCAAACTGACCTCTGTCTAAATAAAGCAAATTTTCCAGTGGCTACTCAGGTTTTTTACTGGGAATAGAACCTAAACCACCACCACCACCAGCAAGATGTGTTCTTTGACAAAATAACTCCAGAGAGATCTCCAGTGTTGTCCATTTAGACATGACACTGCTGTGTTCACAAGGATTTACACAAGACTCCTTTTTTCTTTGCAGAAACGGAAGGCTTCAAGATTGACACCATGGGCACCTACCACGGGATGACTCTGAAGTCTGTGACGGTGAGTGGGAGGTCTTGGCTTAAATATGTTCTATAGACATGATTGTGAACACAGAGTATTTGTTTAGAGACTGAGCTGTCTTGTCCTCCTGGCCTAGGCTCTGGAAGGTCACTTACACTGAGTAGCAGTTGATGAAAGTTCTTGTCTATGAAAAGACAAAATGTGTTTTGTTTGATCTACATGTTCTAGAGGTCTGTGCCCCAGGGATTTGTCTGTCTGAAGTAAAAAGGTGTGCTGGGAAAGCTTCTTGAGGTGCAGCCTTTTTGTGTTATACTTAACATACCCAGGTTTTTGTTGAACTTAGTTGTGTTTGGAAAGGATATAAGTGATGATAATCATAAGTGATAAAACTCTACTCAGAAAACTGAAATAGTAAACCCAGCTCTTGGAGTATTGCTCTGTTTCCCACTATGCATTTAATAAAATAATTTTTTTTGGTGGTGGAAGAGTTAGACCTCAGCATTACTGTTAAAGTTTTTAGCCTGGTGAGATGGACTGCTGTTGTATTGCCTGTACAGTACTGTCAGTGGGAATTGAAGCATTCACAGATGAGAGATTCAAACAGATACCTTTTCTTTCTTGGGTCCATGTTTGTCTGCTTTTATGAAAGTGGGTTGAATGCTCTCAAATAAATGCTGTTTTGATCTGCTGGTAAGTATGACATGCTAGAAAACTGCTGTAGTGCCCTCGTTAAGGTTTTTGCCAGCTGCATACCTATGTGAATGTGATGAATAGACAGCACTAAACACTCTCCTCAACCCATGCACTACTTCTAGTTTGCACTTCTCATTTGAACGTAAAACAGGGAAAATACTTTCTTGAATAGAAATTTCTGAAAAACATTCAGAGGTTTTTTGTTTGATAAAAGTATTTTCCCAAGTCTTTTATTCCCAACTCCTCTTGACTTAGGATACTGTAAAAGAAAATAGAAGGGAATATTTAAGGAAAGAATCTACTTGAATAGTGTAAGAGTGTATTTACTCTACAGTAAATAGTGTAATTTCTAGATGAATTCAGAAATTGATTGGATGAAGAAAAAAGGTAACCTGTTATGTCTGAGGATTTGTTCTTGAACTTTGCATGAATTTTTGGACTGCTTTATGAGGAATCAAAGTGTTGTGATACCAAATCGAGGTATTTATGGGATATCATAGCTACTTCAAGGGGATTTGAAATGGATTAATAAAGAGATTCTGTTTCAATTGCTCTGTGGGGAGAAAAAAGAAAGAAGAAAAAGAAAAGCAAGATTATAGTAAGTCAGAAATGTTGAAATGTTTTAAGCTTATCAGTATAAAATCTGTAGAAGTGGAGGGATGTACAGTAACTCTAAAATTATATGGTTTTTTAAGGTCATAAAAATAACTAAGTTTTTTGTTCCATGAATCCTACCTCATGCATTGAGCATACTGTCTAGGGTTTTGAAGTTATTAAACTGTCCTTGTTGGTTTCTTGCATTTAGAAAGAAAATATAATAGCTATTAAATTACAAGTAAACCTTTCTTTAACATAAACCAGAATTTTTTAAAATAACTGTTTAAGAGTACACGACTGCAGATAAGGCATCATCTGGTGTCATGAGAAATATTAAGACTCCATCTGTTACTCAGCTCTTGTCTTAAGAAAGGACTCGTGAGGGGTTTTTGGAGCCTTATTTTCCAGATTATTGAAAAGGTGCCCTCAATATTTAGCTCATTCATAAATTGCAGTGACTTCCTAGCTTTGTGTTTCAGATGGAGGAGAAATAAATCTGTTAATTATCTTCATCTGTTTTTGTCTAAACTTTGTCATAGTGATGGACCACATAGTTCTAACCCTTAATATCAGCTCGTATTTTTGTGGAGAATAGTTCATCTCCTGCCACTTGGCAAGTTTCCTATTTTGCTTTTACTCAGTTTTTTTGGGGTTTGTTTGTAATTTTTAATGGTAGACAAAATTAGGGAGGTAATGGAAAAGTCATCACTTCCCCTAGGTGTTTAATCGGAAAGTACATTCTAGTCGTTGGCTAAATCATAGGAATATGGAGGATAGCATTGGAATTCATTCCACCTGCATGATCTCATCTGCTGTCCTCATAGTATTGCTGTAATCCCTGTAGGAACTCCTCAGACATTGCAAAGGAATTAAGAGTGCTGGGTAGGTCTTCATTAGAGGCTCTCTTCAAACTTCAGACCCCTGGGATGGATGCTCATGTTTGAGAGCTTCTTTTTAATGCCACTGTTCTCCTTGACATGATGGTTCCTCCAGATTTTCTGTGGTGTTTGCTTCCATCAGTGTATTTCTGGAGCGTGGTCAGAGTTCCTCAGAACTTACAGTTCTTACCTCCAGTGTAAAGTGATCCACTGTTTGGAGTTACCCACCTGCTTCTCATATAAAATTTGTAAGAGGTTTTTTTGTTTTGTGTTACATTCCCTACACTTGCACTCTGCCTTACTGTAATTCTCTAATGATTTTTATGGAATGTGCAAAACTTATGTTTTGTGTTTGTTCTTGCTGAAATGTGAGCTATCCTAGATGCTTGTTCTTTTTAACAGCAAAACAAAAAGTTCTTCATCTTGCCTGCTTTCTTTTCATCAGTGATGTTGGAAACTTTCTTAGCATTCAGAATTTGTGCCAGAGCAGATGGTGAATGGTGGGCTTTTTCTGAAGTAATGTCAGCTAAAATAACTTGTGCTGCTGGCAGTTCTTCCCTGTATCAGGGTTTTTGCTTGATTGGCACTCTATCTCTTAGGAAGAACTGACTTATTTATTGAAATTTTATTGTGAAGGCATGATCTCATTATTCTGGACCTAGAGCTGTTTATAGCAAGACATTTTCTTCAGAAAGATTGTTTTAAAAGTATTTTTTCGTTTTTTGAATACCTGTGGCACCTTCTATTGCCTGGATTGATGTTTTGGAAAATGACTAAGTAAGCTAGTGGTGGTAACTCTTGCTATCTGGTTCCCAGCAGTTCGTGTGGCAAACTGTTCAGCATGACTTTTCAAATCCTGCAGGTCTCCCTGCAGGCTTCACTTCCAAGCATAATACCCTGCATAGCAGAACAGGTTCTGTTTTTTATCTAGCAAAGTCTGGTGTTTGAGGTGGATTGGTCTTTGGAAGAGAAGTATGTTTGTGTTTCCGTACCACACAGGATGTGAGGTAATGCTGAGAGAGAATCTTAAGCTGATACTCTGAACATTCTTTTTTACTTAGGTGAATTTGACGTGTCTGGGGCTTTAGCCTCCTGCTTTTCTAAAGGGTAATATTGACTTAGAGGCCAGTGTCATCTGGTGGAAGCCTAGGAGGTGGCTCTCACCTTTTACATACAATGAAATTGAATTTTGAACTATTAATTGCTGTAACTAGGATATGTGAATCATTTAACTGTCAGTGTAGTTCAAGATACAGAGATCAGAACAGATCAGTTATGTGCACCTAGGGCAGGATAAGAAGTTGCTTGTTCTGTGAGCACCTGATAAAGCTGGCTGTGGGCAGCCAAGCTAAACTCTTCCAGGCTGAGGGCGTGCTTTGTATTGACTTTGTGCACTTGCAGATAATATTTGTTTATCCATTATGATAATAGTCGTGTTGGTGCTGGTTTTACTCATCTTTGTGCTTTTACCCTTCAGTTCTCATGGCTTTAATATGAAAGAAATAGCATGAAAGGCTGTGGAGTTCTGTAGGGTGATTTCCTCTGAGTTCTGACTGCTCTGGCTGGTCCAGAGCTGTGATTCAGGGTGCTGGAAACTTGTGTTCAAGGGAACAAGAATTGCATAGCACTTTATGACAGTAAGCTGTTGTAGAAATTTTTTTTTGGCTTTCCTAATTGCTGGAAAACTCTCCTGTTTTGAACTTGGGATTTCCTTTAGCATTCATGGCTGCTGAAGCTTGGGAGCTTCCTTTGTCTTTGGTTTTTGCTGCTAGTAATGGGATGTGTCATTGATCATCGGTGCTCGTAAGCAGCCAGAGCTACTGCTGGCATTTCTTTCTCTTCCTGTTCAGTAAACAGGCATGTGCAAGAGCTCTTGCAGGATTGAGCTGCTGGCCTTCCCAGACAGTCTGGAGCTACTCCTGGGTGATCAGTATAGTTAGTGAGGACTTCACTTATAACAAACTCAAATGCAAATTTCTATGGTGTGTTCAAACTTTGTAAGTAAGAAATTCTATATTAATTTTCAGTGCTTCTGAGTTGAGTGATATTTTCCCTCCAGACTGACAAAAGTAACATCCCTCTTAGCACTGTACACTGCCAGGCTTGACAGCAATCTCTGGGTGAAAGTGTCCTGAGTAAACATATGAGGATATCAATAATTAAAGTAAATGCATTACATTTCAGTTACAACAAATACATTTCATAATCCTAACAGGAACCAAGTAATTAAAAGGGAGTCCCTGTGTAAACCACAGTACAAGCAGGTCTAATTTCAGAAGAATTGGAAACCGGTTCAGTTTCCCGAAGGTCAGCAGCATTTTTCAGTCAGTATCAGATTTGGGGAATTAATTAATCAAAGCATGATACTGTTATTGCCCTCAAAATCTTTTGAGCTGGGTATAATCTCAGTAATTTGTTTTTAACTGAGAGGTTGTTTAACCTCCTCTGGTGTATTTTCACAGGAATAGTGTGTAGTATAATGAATGGAATTACAAAATTATGGCACTTTACAGACTGAGCCATTGGAGAGGAAGCAGTTGGGGCAGAAACAATTAACATGGTGTGTGCATATAAAAGACTTAAGAAAATGGATATGCTTCTGTGTGAGTAGGTAAATCCACAGGATCCTAGAATTGTTCATGAGGAATTTGTGGTTCAGTGCCAAAATTCAAAATGCCTGTTTAGAAGCATGTGGTGGAGTTGGACATTGTCTCAGTGTTCAGATAAATACTACTTTTAAAAAGAATGAAAACTTCATGTATCTTTGATATTAGAGATGGAAGAGAGATACCTACTTATTCACACCAACAGTTTTCTGTGTCATGTCCTAATCTCATTGAAATGTTGGAGGACAGTGGGATTGAGGGAGGAGTCAGCAAAACAATGACCTCTTTGAGATGTTTGGAACAGGCTCTGAAGTTCTGCATAATTTTCATGCAGCCTGTGTATAAGGTGGTCATTATTCCCAATGTGAGTGTGACACCAGCCTGCCTACACCCCCACTCCCCTCTGCAGAGTGAGCAGCATTCTGTGAATTCTCTCTGTGAGTCCTGTTCAGTTTTTAACCAGCAAGAGGAGGTGAGGAAAACTGTAATAATATAGAACTATAAAGTTACATAGATTTGCATGGAGGGCAGATGTTTTTCCTTAGATGATACTTGAGGTACATACTTGTTTTTATTTGGTTTGTAAATTGTTTTTCACCATAAGTATACTCCTCTGTAATTAAATCAGGCATACCAGTGAGGTCCTTGGTCCATTAGGGTTAAGAACAAGGACATGACCATGAACTCAAAACACTTTATCTGGAGAAATTGATGTTTCTCCAGAACAGTCTGCCAACAACCTTACACTGCTCTGGGGTGGCAGACAAGAGGGCTTTGTTGTTTGTATTACTGTAATGAGAGTGGATAAAATGCAAGCAAGTTTCCTAAGAGCTATTACTGTATTTTATACTTAAGGCCCACAGAACAGTTTCAGTGGCCTGTGTTTCATTGCCTCAGTTGTGTTTTAAATAATAAATTGCTTTCCATTAAAGAGTTGCAGTGTAAATAGTGAAGCTGATACAGACCAAGAAAAATCAGATGCAAATGCTGCTTTTAAGAAAATGTTAGGTTGAACAATGGTGCACTCGTTTTCTTTGGGATTGTAAATGGTGTACATCTGTGCCAAGATACCTGACTGTTGTAGTGAATTGCACAGTAGAACTGCCTGTTTTGTTCCCCATAATAGGTCTTCTTTTGTGTTGAGGCTAAGAACTGCAAATTGAAGTAAAGGCAGGGATGTTCCATAACCAGTCATGCCTTGGGAAGTTAAGCATTGCTGTGTGGCACCAGTGTGTGCTGCGGAACGAGAGGGAGCAGCACCTGGAGCTGTGCAGCTTTGCCCCTGAATGAGCATGCTGGAGTCACTGCTGTGTGTGAAACTCGGCTGTGGCAGTGCTCAGTGTGCTCGTGGCACGGCTGCCAGGTCCTTGAGAGGTTGGAATGGACGAGTGCCAAACATGTGAACCCAAAGCATTTCTGCGTATACATTCAATTAGAGCTTTAGACATCCAGAAAGCCTTACTTAAAAAAGGCTTGAGAGCCTCACACATGCTTGGTATGAGTTTGAGATGACCTTCTAGACCTGTCTTGATCCAAAGCTGCATGACAGGAGTGTGTTTGCCAGCCCTAGGGGTTGGCAGACAGCCACTAAGAAAGTCATCTGCTGTGCACTCTGTGCACTAGGACTGGGATCCTTTATGGATGTTTCACGAGTCACTCTCATTTGGAAACATAACCACAAATAAAACTGCCTGGGACACTTCATTTGTGTTCTTTGGATTGAATGTCTACCTTTACTTGAGTCCTGTGTAGGTTTCTGCTTAGATTAATCTGTGTTTCTTAGGTCTTTGGGTTTGTGTGTAATCTAAGTTTTATTGGGTGCTGCTCAGTGATACCAGCTGGACCTGAGCTACAGGTTTTTATACCTTGTCCTAGAAGTTCTGACCAATCAGACATGGTGCACTGCACAAGCTTATTTTAAATAAGTGGGTCAGCACCCTTCCCTCTACAAATTATCTCCAAACATCTAATGAATGTCTAACAGCTGCATCTTTACCTCACAGTTCTGGGGAAAGAACAGCTCTGCTGTTATGTAGGGCTGTAATTTATTCTCAGCTACTGAAGGTGGTGAAAAGGTCTTGAAGACCTGGTAGAAATGAGCATGTGTCAGATGGGGGATCAAAAAATAATTCACTTTAACATCCTCCTTCTCCCTGCAGGTTATGGGTAGCCATCCTCTTGTTTCGGAGTTACAGTTTTAACAATATTTTGAAGGTTTCTAGCAGGCTTTGCAATTCATGATACAGTAACTAAATCAAAATTGCAATTAAAGAATTTAATGATCTGAGTAATTCATGTAACTGATGTGAGAACTGGGTCAAGGTTTCTGTCTCTGGTCAGTTTTCCGGATTATACCATTGTCATTAGGCCCTGTGACATTTTACTACTTACTGTTTGCTCATAATAGAGTAAGGTAGAATTCATTATTTGTGGTAGCACGTTTTCTGGTTTTTTTTCTGCTTGGAGTACTTGCTTTCTAACTTAGTATCAGTTATGCCTTCTGAGTTTGGAAAGCAGGATAGCTTAGCAATATCCATAGGAACTGCCTCAGAGCCCAGGCTCATGTACATCTCACTCATGCCATTTACTACTACTTAGTTAAGCCAGAGCACCCTCTCCTTTGATTTGTTTATAGTTACATATTATTTATATTATAAATATTTTAATATATTAAATATAATTAATAAATATATTATATTAATGTATGTTATTTTATTATTTATACATTCTGTGCTTAGGTCCTTATTGTTGCCCTCTTTGAACACATAAGGATTGTTGCTTCAATTTGTGGACTTTGTTCAGGTGTTGTTCTTTCCAATGTTCTCTTCCTTACCTTTTTCTTGCCGTTGTGGGTTTATTTTGTTGTTTAGTTGACTTTTTTCCCCTTCTGTTGAATTCTTTCAGTACGTGGCTGGGAATGTGTGATACCAGAGGGTATCTCCATGTGGCAGATTGTGTTCACAGGTACACAGTTATTACAGCAGTGTGGCATGGGCAGGTGTTCTTCAACCAGAATACATCAGGTAAAGGTAGGCTTTTCAAAGCACATTAAACCTGCAGAGCTCAGAACTGAGACAGAGCTTTAGAGGCCAATGTTGATGGAATGCTGAGGCAAGAGTCCTGGTTGTTAGTCTTTTGGGGGATGGATTGTAAGTGATGTCATTGGGCACTGTTTCCAGGCAGTGCAGCATAACTAATGAGAGGATCTAGTCAGAATACCAAAAGAGGATATATTTTTAAGCTTTTTTGGCAGTTCCTTCTTGCACAGTTTAAGAAGGTAATTGATTCAGAGCGACTATATTTAGGTCTCAAGATCTGTGAGATTTTAGTGCTCCATCTAAATCCAGGTGTTAATCTGCCTGTGTCTTTTATGCAGCCACACAGTTGCTGCTGAATCAGCATCCTCACCTTTAGGATGTCTGTAGGCCAAGTCCTGATTGACTCAGGCTTGCTCCTGGTGCTTCTGGGTAACAGTGTGTTCAGCACAGGCTTTCTCGTTAAGGAAATGACTGTAAAGGCCATATAATGAACTCTGCATTAGTTATGGCTCACTCACCTGGCATTTGGGCAGTAGTGATCATTCCTCCTGGGATCTACCTGTGCCTGTGAGCTGCTGAGCCGCCATCTGGAGCTGGACTTGTGTTTACACTGAGCAATATGCTACTGCTGACACCACTTGCATCGCTGCTGCTGCCAGGCTGGGTTGTGGCTCTTGATTCATCTCTCACTGAGCTGAGGGAGCTAAGGGGAGCTGTGTGTGTCTGCAGGTGCATGTAGGCAGGCACAGAATGATGCCTTGGCTCGTTTAACACTTTCTCTGTTGCCCCTCTTTGTTCCCAAAAGGCTTGTGGGATCAACCAGAATACATCAGGTTGGGATTTTTCTGAGTAACATGGGCCTCATGCAAATAGGAATTAACACTGAAGAAGGTGATCTGGTAAAAATAAATCTGGTTCCTTGCCTTTTGTGAATCAATAAATGCGTGGCCTGAATGCAAATATTTTTGAGAGACAAACATTTGGTTTTTCTTTTAAAATGTACAAAGCTAATCTTGGGTCTATGCATCTGTAGTACTTAAGTATTTTAAATAATGAAGGTTAGTTCCAATGTACTTAATATGTCAAATTTATTTAAGGCAGTTGGTAAATTGAATGGAATTTATAAATAACTTGGAGAATAACTGTTTTTTACAAATAGATCATTTAATTAGCTGGCCTATTGTTATAAATGATGCAGATCCCAAATGGGAATGAGTTAGGAGTTTTACTGAGAACATAAAAAAATCAGCAATGCAGAAGGGACTGCACTGGGAGCATGGCCAAATGCCAGAGACTTGTGCACAGAATGGTGGCTTCACTTTTATACTCCTAACATTGCACCAGTTTTATAAATATTTATTTTTGGCCTGACAGTCTTGCCCTATGTCACTCTTTGCTGCCCATGTAGTTTTGTTGTGGTTATCAGGATCCTCCTTGGTGAGGTTCTGTTCCTTCTGAGGTTGTGTCTCACAAGTTCAGCTAGCAGCAGTCTGTCCACTGCAAGCTCACAAACCCACATTACAGCACAAAAGCCCATACTATCCTCATGAAAACCAATTTCACAACTAGGCTATTGTAACAACATGAACCCCTTTATAACATTATCATCTTAATATCAGCAACATTATAATATCAATTCATATAATACTTTGTGAAAGCGAATTCCCACTCACTTGTTCCTCACACCTATGCAACTGTTGGTTAGACTTTATACAACATGGATATTACCAAATCATATTTTTATTTCATCTTACATTTCTATTGCATTTGGCCCATTAAGATTTAGGAAGTCCAGCTATTCAGCTGGTTTGCTGCTTTAAGAAACTTAGAATGTATTTTTGGAATTTCAATCTCTTCCTTTCTGTCTCTCCATAAAGATATATGAGTAGGTTTTGTGCATGAGCCACAGATATGCTTTTAAAATTCAGTTCAAGTGCAAAGCAAAACTTGGTGTGACTAAGCAAAGCGATGTAGTGATGTGATAAGTTTTCTTGTAGTTAACTGTCAGGCTACTGACTGTAAATTCATAGTGCTTTTAATTTAGAATATTGTTTAAAAATCTAGGTTTCTTCATATAAATAATGGGTTTTGTCCCTTTACTCACTTGAGCCTCTCTTCCTCTAAGTGAGGTGGGTGTCTCCT
Organism: Bombycilla garrulus; assembly: GCA_013400315.1. Lineage (NCBI taxonomy): Eukaryota > Metazoa > Chordata > Aves > Passeriformes > Bombycillidae > Bombycilla > Bombycilla garrulus. The sequence goes on along the minus strand of VXBU01012612.1, from coordinate 1,300,775 downwards.
CGTGTCCTCCCTTGGCCTGGAGAGAATTAACTCAGCTGCTGAGTTACAGATGTGTGGTTTTGGGTGGCTTGGTGCTGCCATTTTGAGGAGACACAGAAAAATCACTGCCTGCCTTTCACTCCCTGGGAGCAGTAATTCGAGGGTTTAATTTCCCCGGCCAGCAATTTTCATAGAAGTTGACAAAGGCAATAACTTTTCTCCAGGTTTTATTGAAATTGGGAAGTAGATTTGAACCGTATTGTGGAGGAGGGGAGGGCAATGTTACTGAAGTAGACAGAGAAGAGCTCTGTTTCCTGAGGTGGGGAAAAAACTGCTTTTGCTTTAGCACGGGAGACTTGAGGGTGCATTATGCAGCCTTAATTCCCAGTTACCTTTGGTGTAAATCAGGTAAACAGATTTACAGGTAGCCGAAATAAAAACTAAGTACAGTCATCATTAAAGCAGATAACCTGCCTGATTAGTTGTTATATCATGGCTGCTAACTAAAACAAAAGAGCTGTGGATACAGAGAACTTTATGATGCCTTAAGACAAATATTTTGTAGCTAATAACGCAGAGAATATATTATAATATACAGAACATATGCAGCTACCTCATATGGGTCTATAAAAGCCATTCTGTTTTAGGGTGATGTCGTGTGCTGTAGCAAACAATGACTTTTTAGTAGCTTTCATATATAATGATGTCTGGAAAATAATGTCAAGAAAGAGCTCCCAAAAATATCTGGACACGAACAGCAGGTGAAATGCATATTAAAGTAGTAAAATACATATTAAAATCCTAAATAGGTTTTAATGCTGTCTTAGAAATTAAAGTCTAAAGGGACTTTGAACTGCCTGAATATTACATCTGATTTTAAAGGATAAGTTTATAGCTGGCTCAGATTTCAAAGGGAAGTTTTAGTAAGTAAATCACTTTCCTTGTTCGTAGCCGAAATCTTTTGAAAACTGTGTTTGCTGGTTTGTTACAGTTCCCATTCAGAATAATGAGAGTACCTAATCAGGCAGTTTGCTCACCTAAGGTGAGCTAAATATTTAATAGGGGTAGCTTGCATATGTGTATTATTGTACTGCACAACAAAGCCACAGATTCAATGTGTCTCTTATATTCCTTCCCCGGGCAGGGCTCAGCAAGATTCTTAATGTGCTTTTATTTTCTTCTCTGGAAAGCTGCCTGCACTTGGCTTGTAATAGCAAACACTGAATTGTAATCCTTTCATACACAAATGTGGGTATTAGATAATTTTAAAGAATGAGTACCATAACAGTAATCCATATGCAGGCAACATTTTATAGATGGAAATTTGCAGTACACAGAAAATATTTTCGAGTATTATTTTATTACTCCTTTATATGGGGCTGGGAGAAATACAATATAAAAGGTAATAAGTACTCAACATCCTCCAGGTTAAGGTCCAGAATGAATTAAACACTAGGATAGTGTTACTAGTACACTAATATTTGTGAAAGTTCTCAGTTATGAATAAGAATCATACCTTTAAGGAAATAATGTAACTTTTTCTGATGCTTCTCCTAAGTGGAATGGAAGTGATTGATTAACCTGACATTTAATCTTTGGCATGCTTCGGGGGATTTCTGCCATATGTTCAGTGAAGTGGTGTTTCTTTAGTGAAGTCATATTTAAACTATGGTAAAATGCACAGAAATCTATTGATACTTAATAAACGTGGCATAACTCGAGAGTGTTCACAGCTTATGATTTTTCTCCCCTCCTCCCTGCTCTTTTTCTCCTTTAAACAAAAAACTGACTTTGGCTCAAATAGGCTTGGCCGGTTTCCTCTCCCATCACATTCCCCAGAAGGAAGCTAAATTAATTCTGTCCATAAGAAGATTAAAAGCTGATGGGGTGGGCAGATGTTTTATTTTCTCAGGGGTGAAGGAAGTACCATGAGCTTCCCTGGCAAGTCTGAAGATAATGGTGGTGGGAGGGAATGTTTTGCTTCTAGTTGAATTGCAGAAAAGGATTTATACCTTTCTGTAATGCATTTCATGTACTCTTTGACATTATCTTGATGGGAAAATAAAGATGTATTCTCAGTTTGCATATTAGTAGTTCATTTACTCCAACACTGATTTGCAGTCAATCAGTTATGCTTCAGGATAAATTTAGGTGTTACTTTGAATTTTATTTGCTTTTTACTACTTTGTTTTTCACTTTTAAACGTTTAAAACTCAGAATTTTCCTACATTATTTATACCTGGGTTCATTTTACGTAGTTTAGTTAGTTTTTTGTTCTTTTGCTTAATATTCCAATATTTTTCTGTTCTGTTAATAAAGCCCTGGCTGCAGTCTGGCTTACTCCTTATGACCAAGCTGCTATTGGAGAAACTCATGATGGACCCTGTGTGCTTTCTAGTAGAATTCATGGAGTTCTCTTCCTCGAAGTAACTGGTTCTAAACCCCTGCAGTCTCATCTCTGTGGGAGCCTCCAGCCTGGTGCTGACCTGGGAGCTGTTAAATAATTTAAAATGAGTTACCTGCCTTTCTCATCTTTGAGTCCTCCTGGATTCCTGGCTTGTTCAGGGGTTATGTGACAAATAAATAGGTTTCTGGAGGTGCCTTTGTGCTCACACAAAACACTGTGTAAAGCTCTGGGATGAAGAAAGCCCTCCCTGTGTCTGAAACATGACCCTGGTTCTTCCTGGTAGCCTTGGTGTCTCTCTGTCACTGCCCTTCGGGAACTTGAAGACCTTGTGGAACTTCCTCCCAGATTTCTGTTGTGGCTCCTGAGTTCCCCAAAGCAGGATTTGTTTCGATTGCTTAAAATCTTCATTTGTATTTCATTTGTAATGAAACACATCAGGACTTTCCAGAGTGGAGCTGTTGCCACCTGAGTGTGGCTGGGAGTCATTAGGAAGTTAAGAGTCTTCAGCAATTGTCTGTGTTTTCCTGTTAAAGCAAGCACTTCATAGTTCTGCCATTCACAAGTAACCTTTTCTTAATACAATGGATGATGCAATCTAAAATGGCAATATACAAGAATTCCTTGAGGCTATATCTAGATCAAGGCACTCAAGCAAATTAAAGCAAATTGCCAAAGTGTTCAACATCCACATTCATAAGTTAAAATGCATTAAATTGACATTGGCTGGTGATATCTTTAGGAATAAAATTAATTTAGTGAGCTGTATGTAGTTTAATTTCTTTGGTTTACAATGAGCGAAGGCCAATTTACTTCAGCACTGGAAAACTCACATGGGAATTCAGTGCATTTAAATTAGTATGCTTTGACTTCTCACCTTTGCTTGAATAGTGCTAAACCTTCAGATCTTTGTTTGTCCATGAAGTTTTGGAGCAGCTTCCCCAGACTGTTCTCTGTGATTCCTGCTCCTCTGGTTGCTGAGGTCCCGTTTCTTGGTGCTCTACGTTGCTTACATGGGATTACAGATTTGATCTGCGCCAGAGCCACAACTCAAATTCAATTGCTGCTCTTCACTCCAGGCAGTAATGGCTGAATTATACAGAACCACAACAGTATTTATTAACTAACCTGCACAGCCTGCGTGTTCACAGTTCAGGATCCTCTAGACCTTACAGACATCCAGCAGTAAATTCAGTACCTTTTACATTTTTCATAATGAACTTGTTCTGTGGGTGCATATATATGTGTATATAGAGAGTTAAAAATGGTGAAGGTATTTTTAACTTTTGGTTTTATTTTTGTTGGCAAGCACAAGGGTAATTTCTTTTGCTTTCCATTTTATGTTTGGGGTGTTTAAGTTGAGAAAGGAATAGGAAATTAAATTGCTGTGAATGCTTAATAGACTGTTTATTTTTGGGCATAGTCAGTGCTTTCACACTTTACTTCAATTGTCATTACACAAGAAAAAACACTCATTTCCAGTACTTAAACTGATGAATTGAAGCCTACCACTTAAAATTTGTCCACTTATTTACTTACATAAGCTCCTTAGGGCAGAATATTTTCTCTTTTAAGTGCTTGTCCTGCCTCTGTATTTCCCCTGAAGTATGAATTTGTGGGGTTTGCATCTTTTATCTCCCTGTTTAATAGTAAGAGATGTACTGTGTAATACTCACTGAAGTGTCACAACTTACAAAGTTTGTAATGACTGTCCATTATTTTAAAGGATTTCTATCTGGTTTTAAGAATATTTTCCATTTAATGCAGTTAGCAGCAGAATCAATCTACTGATAATTTCTGCTTCCATTCTGCATGTGTGGAGGATAGTACAGTCCTAGATTACAACATCCCTGTAGTTGAATCTGTGTAGGTGAATTTCTGTCTTCTGCCCTTACATTTTTCAGTAATTGGGGAAACTTAGGTAATATTTCTGTGATTTGTTGGCTAAATTTAACAGCTGTTTAGGTAGGGAATATTGGTAATAACCAGTGCTAATCAACATGTATTTTTATGTACTTTTTTTTGAAACAAGTAATTTTGATTTGCTCTAATATCATATGCCACTGTTAAGTAAAGAGTTGGTTTGCAATATATCATCAATTCTTGAAAGGACTAAAACTTATTAGTAAGCTTTGAAAATGTATAGAAAATTCAGAAACTGTGGTTTGGTATTTATTAGAAACAGGTCTGTCATCTCTGGGAGTCATAAAGAATTGGTTTTTAGGGAGTTAGTGTTCACTTGATTAAAAGGTTTAGTTAGAAATTTCTTGGAGGGTGAGTTTTAATGTGTTTCTGAAGTGTTTGGGTGAGGAGAGAGATTGTTATGAGGTTTGGATAGAAAATGCTTACTTTTTCGTATTGCATCTTGTAAAGATTCACCTCTAGTGGGTTATAGCATACCTGATAACTTGAGAAAACCTCTAGCTGTGAAGAGGTAGTTGTAAAAGGGAAATAGGATGACAAGAAAAGAAAACTTTATTGACAGTTAGAAAAATAATTTTTTTTTTTACTTCCCAAAATTCAGCAACAAACACATTCTTATCTGTATTGGCCACTGAAACAAACGAAATGCCAAATGTTTTAGTTGGCTGTGGTGGGAGGCAGCCTTTTTCTATGGCAACACATCTCATTGTCATAATTTTTCACTTCAAGTAACTGACAAAGCCAGTGTGAAATATGTTCAGCCAATATGTAAAGCTATTTTTGCCCAAGTCTTAAAGTGTCACCAAAAAAAAAAAGGAAATTGTCCAGCACCTTGGGTTACACAGCTGAATATGATGAAGAGTGTGAAGGCCCATGTGAATCTCATGAGGTTCAGCAAGCCCCTTCAGCAGTGCAAAGGGTGCTGCACCGGGGTTAGGGCCATCACAGGCTGGGACAAGGACTGCAGGGAAGGGCCTGGAGCTTCTGGTGGATGGAAAGCTGGACATGAGCCCAAGGGGTGCACTCAGCCCCGAATGTGAACTGAATCCTGGGCTGTGCTGCAAGCAGGGTGGCCAAAGGTCAGGGGAGGGGATTGTTCCCTCACGAGAGCCCAGCTGCAGTGCTGCATCCAGTGCTGGGATTCTCAGCACCAGACAGACATGGGCTTAGAGCAGCTCCACAGGAGGCCATGAAGGTGCCTGTGGGGCTGGAGCTCTGCTCCAAGGACAGGCTCAGAGCTGGGGCTGTCCAGCCTGCAGAGGAGAAGGCTCTGGGGAGGGCAGAGCAGCTTTCCTCCAAGAGGGACAATGTCTTTGACAGGGGCACATCATCATAGGGCAAGGGAGAACAGTTAAATAAGAGGAGAGACAGAGATTTAAATTCAATGTTAGGTAGAAATTCTTTCCTGTGAGGGTGGTGGGGCACTGGAACAGGTTACCCAGACAACCTGTGGAAGAAGTGTCCATCCTTTCAGAGTGTGACTATTGTTCAACTGCAATTTATGTTCAATTTAAACTGGATGATAGTTGTATGTGCTGAAATGGCTGCACTTGGAACTGGAGAGGAAGGACTTCGGTGTGTCCTAGCCAGGATATGTCAGCATGGACTGCTTGCTGCAATTCCATTGTTGTGAGAAAGAAGAAACAATACTTAATGCTACTGGTCATCTGTTTTGTCATGAACATCCTATGATTTATCTGTTCTATGAGTAAATCAGGGTCTGATGAATTCGAGGAGTATGTTAGTCCTTCAGGTGCTAATACTATTAAGTCTAGGAGAATGTTGTGATAATAAATGGGGAAAAAAACATTCTATTCTATGGAAAATATTTTACAATGGAAAAAAAATACAAGATTCTTAGCTGTTTTTTTCCTTACGGAATTGGGAGAGGTAAAACATTAATACTTGACTGGTTGGCATAAGAAGTCTTACAGGCAAAACCAAAGTAATGTTTCATAAAACTCTCAATTTATGGAATGCGTGCAGGAGATGCTACTTAACAAAAGTGTGCTCGTGGGTGTAAATTTTTTTAATGAATAGGAGGATGGGTAGGGAAGAAATGTCATTGTATAGTTTATTCTAGTTCTTCCATTCTGCTCTGCTAGCATGAAATTTGGACAATAAATCATTCAAACTGCTTAACTTCTACTAGTAGAAAATATGGAAATCATGGAAGGGGAAAAAAAATTAAAATGTTTGAGGGATCCAGGCAATGCACTTCTTAATGATTAGGACAGCATTATGTTTCATTCAGGTTTAGAGCCACCAAATTATTGTCACAGGACTGTCATTCCGTTATTAACGTTAATGAAAGATGGATATCTGAAGTTGTTTGCAGCATCCATTTCTCAACTGTATTTTGCATAGGAAAAAAATCATACCTTTGGTGGATGTAGAAGACAGATTTGCCTACTTTTTAAAAAGGAGATAATTTCCAGCAGGACAGTAGGAAGTAGTGAGTTCAGCTTTTAACTTTGTATAAATTTAAATTTTTGTAAAGTAAAAGAGTTGTGACTATCATTGTTGCCCTGTTTGTTTTTTTTTTTTACCATTTTGAGAATTCAGGGAAAATATTAGGTTTTTCAGTTAATGTGGGTAACTTCCAAAATAGTTAAATCATGTAAAATTTGATCAAATAATAAAAGCCAACTACTGTGTCAGGATGTAAAAATAATTTCTGCTTTGGAAGCCAGAATTTTGTCATGACATAAATAGAGGTATTATTGAAAATACTTTACTGGTGAAGATACGTCTATATATGAACAATATGATTTTTGGAGGTTTGCTGGATTTTGGTTGGTTTTTCCTTTTTCCCTTTGGTATGCCTCACTGTGGGTACAGCATAAGCTCTGTTATTTGCTTTTTGAGCAACAGGGGTGTTGTTTCCTCAGGTATATATGAGTTATTTATCTTTATTTTAGAGTCTTGAGTAACATTAAGAGTGCTTCCAAATTCTCTCATTTCTTTACATTTTTGGGACATAAAGATGTTAACCTTTTCTGCACTAAAAAAGCAGTCAATAAAATACAATATTTTAGTTTAATGGTGATACAATGGGAAATTGGCTCTCTTCATTCAGAAGGCTGGATAATTGAGTTTAATTTTTATGGCAGCAAAAATGGATGTCTAGGTTGACTTTGGAAGAATGCCTATAAAAGGACTGGCATTTGCATTAAATAGCAGCACTAAATTTTTGACTGAGTCACAGATGGTACTTTCCAGTGTTTCTTTTTTTGTTTTGTCATCTTGTATCAACCTGTATTTTAGGACAGAACAGGTTTAAAATGTGACGTAAATTGATGGTTCTTCTGGAAGTGGTGACAATGACACAAATCCTGAATGAATCCTGCAGATTGTAGATTATTCTTATTCTCAAAATAGGCTTTAGGCTTCTTGTGTAAATGCAGGGTATGTTAAATATTTAGGAAAGGCAGGGAGGAAGGTTTTAGTTTCCTTTGGTGTTTTGTCTGGTATTTTATTAACTAAGGATTTCTTGTGGCAGTTAGTTTTTCTTGTTTTAAACTTTGAGCCTGGCTGAGATGTGGGAACACTTGCCTTTCCACAAGAAAAGATGTGACGGGTTGTGGTTTTTCAAGAGTGTGGAGGGATTTGGTGGTTTTAGGATGGCATGGATGTTTTTAATTTTTAATTTAATATAAAATTTTAAAGAGTGTTAACAGCAAAAGAGCTGGCAATACTTTATCTTCTGAGGACTTTTTTTTGTGTTGAAAAGAGTCCTCTCTTAGATCCTTGCAAGCATGAGTTTTTCTTCTGAAATCTGAGTTTTTGTCATGTTGGGAAATTTTTAAAGATTTCACACTATTTTCAGTATCTTATTTTTTGTTTAGTTGAGTATATTGCAAGGCATTATCAAAGCTGGTATCCTTAAAATGTTAGGATGACAAACATGTTTCACACACTTCACTTTTTAATGAGGTAAAGAAAGACTTCTCTATTATGCCCACACTGAGCATCTGGGAGATCAGAGTGAGTGGTTCACAGAATATTCCTATTAAACAGTTGAAATGCCACTTATTATTAGCTAAAGCTAAATGGGCTAATAGGAGGTGGAGGCGTTGCTGTGATGCCCTTGTCCTCAGAGCACACTGTTTATTCCTCAGTGCACTTTGGCCTCCACTGAGTTAGAACAGCTTGCAGTGTTTTGTTGTTTAAAAAACACATATATTGGTTACAAACTGATAAAGACTGTATAAAACCTCCAATTTCTTCTTCCTTCTCTTTTCTTGAGCAATTGATACCTTGAAGGTCAGCAACAATTCAATCCACCCTTCAGAATTTTTTTTTTTCTCCAGCCTTCCCAGGCGAGTGAAAACCCTTTGAGAAAAATCCCGTCAAAGATTTTAGCAGTCTTGACTTCTCCACCCTGAACACTGCACAACTTAAGCATTCAAAGGGAAACCTTTGAGAGTACATAAAGCTTTTAAGCCATGAGTACTCCCTGAGCTGGAGGGACTTTTTAAATTTTTTTTTTATTTTTTGAGTGGTAATTCAAGGTTACTGTCTTGGTCAGAACATTTTGACCAAAAGCATAGTCTTGAGAAAAGTGAAGGGACTGGTTCATACCCTGTGGTTATAGAGCAGTTAGCTCACGAACCAAAATGCATCATTACTATCATTGAGTTAGTGTTATCAGGAAAACTGTCAGATTTAAATACTTAAGAGAGCTCTTGTAACTGTTGCCATGGCAATATCAGAAAAGCAACATGGTAGTGTTCATCCATATCCCATATTCAGCTAAATTCCTTTGCAGTCTTTTAACTGTGAAAGGAAGGTACCATATTGTACCAGCTCTGTTTCTTTCGAGCTGGAACAAATGAAGGCTGAAATTAACTCTTTGTGTGAAGATGAAATCCAAATCTGAAGCACAAGTGATCCAGATTGCTTTGCCCTTGGTTTGCTTGTGTACTATGTGTAAAGTACTTTCTATGGAGTTACTGATCTGCTGCTCATGCCATCGTGTCATGACTTGGAATTTGGTTTGGGCTTTAATAAAACACATGCACTGCAGTCACAAACCAAAAATTTTGTTAGAAGAATGGATTTTACTTCATAGGTTCCTATTTTCTCTAAGTGCAGGAGTGTGAACACTTACGACTAGAATTCCAGATCCTGCTTTCTCGTTTGGCCTCGCTTCTGTAACGCTTTTCCCCGCCACTGAGCCTGCCCTGTGTTTCCAACCTGTGTGGTGTTGATCAGCTATGCATTTTTAGTTTCACTCATCTGTTTTCTGACATTCAAGCTCCTTTTCCACCGACTTGCTGCAAGAAGTTCTTTTCCAGAGCCCTCCCCCAGCCTCGTGCCCCGGGAAGCGTTTGCCTTCACTCTTGGTACAAAGCAGAGCCCACATTGTGTCCTTGCTGACCTACATTTGCACAGTGCAGCGTTTCAGAGCTGGCGGTGCAGCTTCCCTGCCTCCCTCCTTGCCCTGGGCTGCCCCTGCAGTGGCTGGGGAAGGGAGGCAGTGCTGGATGGGTGGGAGATGGGATCTGGAGGAATAACAGCCAGTGCCACGTCCAGTACGTGTGCTCAGCAAGGGGGACGATACTGTGCCCTGAGTCACATCCTGCTTTGGAAGGACAAGCTGAAATGGAAAGGACAATAATCCTCTTCATTGAGAGGTGCAGTTCTCACAGTGTAACTGAGTGATTGTCCGATCTTTTCTTATCTGTGGTCTTCTACAGCAAAAGAGGAATTGAGAAATAACATCTAAAATTGGGAAAATATAGCAACAACAAGTGATGTTTTTGCAAATCAGTTACAAGCCTGTTCTTCCCAAAAGCATAAATGGAAGAAGTAGTAGCTTCTATATTAGCATCTTCCCTCTCTCTTTCATTTCCCTCTAGGACTTTTCCACGCATTGCAATGAACATTCATTCAAAAGAAAAGGTTTTCTTGCCCTGTGGGATTACGTAGGTATTTTGGATTGACGTGTGATTAGGGACTGTGTTAATGTATCAGGAAAATGAGTGGGAAGAGGGAGGCGGTCTAAAGTAATGGCCTTTAGGTGCTTCCCTCCCCTCCAGTGCCTGATTTAGCCTGAGCTTGGAGACAGTAAATGCATGTCTTAATATATTGATAAGTTCTGAAAATATTTTGTAAATGAGGACTGACACGTTTTATATTACTGCACTGCAAAGAAAAGCAGATTTTAAATTGCTGTTCTAGTAAGGTTAACCTGAAAAGCAGTCTGTCTCATCTCTTCTACATCACTGCCATTCCATAATTTAAGTTTATAAATTTAAGTGAAGATCTTAGTGGGCACTGAATTTTCTCTCAGAACAACCACTGATGCTTGGAAATATCTTGACATGTAATTTTTGAAATTTAGAACAGATTGTAAACTTTACCCATGAAAGATCTCTCAGTGACTGGGGATGGATTCAGTTCTACTACACCAAAAGCTGTAGTTGCACATTTTGTGTTCTTAATTCTATTGGTGTGGGATGTGCAAATATCTCACACCCCTGATTTAATTGGAGATGTGAAAGGAACAGTTCTGTTGTTCAATAACAACTTTTTTTTGGTGGGACTTCATTTTGGTCCTATAGTATCAATGTGTAAATTTTTATTAAGTTGAAAGTTAAATAAATATGGGGAAAGGATGGAATTCCAGTTTGATTTTTTTATCAGGCCAGCTTTTCTAAGATTTTTTTTTGCCATACTAACGGTGCTGATGTCACAATTTTTTTCTCCTATCATAACTTTTGAGCCATTATGGCTTTTTATATTTGTGTTCAACTTGAAGCAGATATACAGAGAAGTAAAAATATTTAAAGTAAGTATTATACAAACTCTTGTACTTCTGTATTCAATGAATAGTTATATCCTTTTTTACTGTATTGCAGACATGCTAGAGTTTTAGCTACCAGTTTGTATGCTGTTGCTAATGAAAAATGCATTTTTTTTCTTGCTGTATGGGGAGAGGAAGTGAGAACTTGTCCAAGCTTTTAATGATATAATTAATTATTGCACTATTTTTAACATGAACGGTTTTTATATTCTAGTAGAGTGAGCAAATAGCTTAAACACAGCTAGAAAACAGTAAAACATTCAGAGAAAGGAATGTAGAGTGTTCATTCTGTAATTGCATATTTTGTCATACAAAATGATTCCCTTTTGTTTCTGAAAGCTTTGCAACAAACGGTGCAAGAAAACAGCACTTGGATGCAAATGTTTTTAGTAGCCTTTGACCATCTTGACAAGGATTCAAGTATGTTTATAGAGTAGTTTCAACTCACACCCATACATTAATACAAATTTTAAAAAATCCTGTTGGGGCCTTAAAAGGGCATTTAGAATGGCTTTTTATTTAGCATTCTGGTTCTCCTCACTAGTCCTGTAAGTAGCAGGAGCTTTGGTGTGCTGAACTCGTGGGCATAGTGCCGTGGTTCTGCCAAGCTCGGGCAGATCAGCATCATGCAGGAACTCCAAAGCCCAGCACCCTAGAGGTGGTTTGGCTGCCAAACTTGATGATTCCAGTGCCAAACTATTTAAGGTTTAGTATTAGCCTCTTGGACGACACCCAGGGGCCAGGAACAGCATTTAGGACTGGCCAGGGTTGGTAAAATGGAGTCCATCAGAGCTGGAAAGCGCTAAGGGCTGGGAGCAGCACTGGAGTCCTCTCCAGGAGGCTGGACTGTGTCCTTGGCCAGCACTGCCTGGGGAGAGGCCACTTATGGCATTGGACAGCTTCCAGAATTCCGTCCCCTGCGGTGGCAGCTGGCTTCCCACACTCGCTGTGGGGGCCTAGAGCTACACTGTGGTGTAGAGCCTGCTGACAGTGACCTTCAGCCAGGGCCTTTCAGCTGCCTGTCAGCTGGAGCCAGCAGCACACTGAGAGGGAGAACTGCAGTGGGTGCTGAAAGCACGCTCCCAGAACTCTGCTGTCCAGGGCAGCTCTCACGTGAATGCCAACAGGCATCGTGTAAACTGACTGGGTGAAATTTGCATTCATCTGGAGAAGTCTCTTCAGAAGAGAGTTATTTGTACAGGTACTTGCTTTCCCCAAAATCAGATTTTTATATGATTTGAGGTGTGTTGGAAATGCAGAAAAGTACAATTAGCACACCCCAAATGGAGCAGAGGAAAAAATTTAGCTGAAGATCACCGAGAAAATGGTGTTGAGCAAATTCGTATCTCCACCTTCCAAAGGACCTGCTGGAATTGCTTCAGAAGTGCATCCGTGTCTTGCAGTCTGTTCACATGTGAGAGTTCCTGCAGACAGCCAGCCCGAGAGCTGCTGAGAATGGTCAGTAATATGATTTGTCTTCTCGTTACAAAGGAGAAAACCCTGCTGTGATCTCTGTGTTGTGCATAAAAACCAGGCTTTAAGGACTAGGGAACACTAGAAAAACCTAGTAATGCTAAAGATAGGAATTTCTTTCTTCTTGAGCAGCTTTCCCAGAAAAAGTGAAATCTTAAGACCATAAATATAATCAATTTTATTAAATAATAAAAGTACATCAAATGTCTGTATTTTGTCCAATTAATAAGTCCCAGTCAAACAGAAAACTAATTCCAGTTTGATCATTTGCTGATGATCAGAGGTGGGTATTGCTTACCCTGGCACTGTGACAAGCAGTAATAACCTGAATCTGATACAACTCTGCTGTAACAGTTGCAAAATTAAACTTTAAAAGTTCTGTTTGTTAGAAAACTGCAAACCTGTAAATAGATTTAACCCACTTCTCACAATTTATTTTCAGTGGCACGTGTTGTGACTTTAAATTGCTTAGATTCTGTTCCTGCCCGTATTGCTGGCCAACACTCTCAACCTTATTGTGACCCAGTCCTCTCCACCTCTTAACTCAGGTGTGGGGCTTCATTTTCTCCAGCAGATGTGTTTTCACTCGGCTGACCATTGCTTTTTGTCAGACAGGAAAGAACAAAACAACATGTTTGATTAGTTTTCTCCTGCTTTGCACAAAATGAAATTTTGTCAAGAACGGTGCAAGACTGGAACTTATGTTTTACATTTCTCATCAGCCTTTGAGTTTGAAGTTATGTAGGGAAATTAATAGCAAATCCAATGAATTTGCATGAAGGTTCCAAGTGGAGTGAATGTTACTTGGCACCAGATCTTAGGAGCTTGCCCTGTGACTTCCAGAGAATGAAGTAACTTTCAGTCAGCTCTTTGTGGACTGAAAGTTGCATCCAGAACACCACTTGCATTTCTGAAAGCAATGTACAAAGCAACTTTGCGACCTTGATTTCATTTATCTCTCCTTCCAAACCAAATAAGCAAACTTCTGAAAACTGGACCTACTTCAAGGGAGTGCATTTTTAGTGCTTTAGAATTTATTGGTAGTGTCTTACTAAATTGTGACATTGCTAAAGGTGTGGTACAGTAGTGTATAATAATTGTCATGTGGCATTTGAAGGTAAAACTGATCTGCCCTTTGTGCATTTCCTTAGTTTTAAATTTTTCATTTTATAGCAGTTCTGGATAATAAGAAATTACATGGAAGAGAACTAGAGCTATGAATGCACTCCTTAAAATAAAAATTTTAGTGTGGAAAATATGCTCAATTGTATTTTACTGGCTCATCAATCAGCAATTGTACCACCAAAGTGTGCATGCTTATTATTGCATGTTAACACGGAAATCCTTACACACCATCTTTTTTGTTGTTAGTTTTTAAACTCTAATTCGCTGGGAAAACCTTTCGGTTATAATTTCATCATATTCAAGAGCTATACCACTTTTATTTTTGAACTTAAAAAAATAATTTCCCGGCTGGGCTGAGCAGGGGCTGTGCCTGGGGCTGCTCCGTGGTCAGTGTCCGTGCGTTCAGCGCCCTCTATTTACACGTGCCCCGCCCTCCCTCAGTGCAGTCTGCGGTGGCGGGACCGGCCGGCCTTGTCCTTGGCCGCGTTGGCGCAGGCGTTGTGCTTGTTCTGCTGCAAGTGGTTCCAGTATTTGATCAGTTCGCTAGGTTGGAACTGATGGGAGGTAATTAGGTGGCTGTATTTACAGCTGGAGTAAGAAACTCGCCAGTGATTGAAGACAAACTCGTTGGGCGGGGGCATGGGGTCAATCCGCAGCTTGGCGAGACAGATCCCCACGTACACGTCCTCCAGATGTAAACGTCTGATGCTTAAGGAGACCTTAAAGATTTTTTCTGCTAAGTCTCCAGAAAAAACATAACCGGTTCCAGAGCAGAATACAGGATAACGTTCGCTTGGATACAAATCGGGTGGCATGTACCACTTGCTATCCTTGTTCCTATTAGGTGCGTAACCTCTCATTAAATAACCTGTAAAATACTTGTGCCTCGGGGGAAGTTCCGGTTTCAGAAGCTTGTGTATTAAATACTCAGTATTGACAAACATATCGCTATCAGTTTTCATAACATATGGAACGTGTGGACAGTAGGTTGCAACCCAGTTCATTCCCATCAGAGTTTTTATAGTTAAATTGTAGTAGGTGTCTAAGTATTCTTGTTGAATGATGTCGTGGTACTGTCTGCTTTCCTCAAGGATGGTTCGCTGCAGGTATCCATTTACCTTGGTGCTTAAGCCCAACAAAAAAATCCGCACGATTTGGACGCCAGGTGTCAGGCTCTCGTTGCCCCAGGTCTGTCGAATTGCTTGTCTGGCCTCCACCTGGCCTGGCTCTGCAGCTATGAGCAGTATTAGAAAAGGGGTCTTTTCCTGGCACTTGTCAGGCTCGTTGATGACGTATTTGAAATGATAGGAGGTTGGATGCCCAGTGCCTTTCTCGTTGTAAATACTCCCATTGGCACTGAGGGTGTTCTCCAAACCGGTTACTCCCTGTGGGGACAGATCCGTGTTGTTAGGGTTGGTGACTGTCTGAGGCCTGAGTGTCTGAGGCACAGCATCTCTCCACGTGTTCCTTAGGGAGCTGTGGTTGGTCTCACTTTTTGTAGATCTAAATCCTCGTATGGTGTAAGACATGGGGTTTTCTCTGAATCCAGCCTTGCCTGGCAGCCAGTCATGATGGTTAAAGAACAGAAACATGGCAAAAAGAAACACCAGAGAGACCAGGCCGATGAGATGGGTGCGGAACAGAGACCTTTTGGTATTCCAGGTCATCTTTGCCAAGCAGCAGTGTCGTCTTCTCCACTGAAGCATGTTGTAAGGATCCAGTGATGGGATATGAGACAATGCTCAAGGAAAAGGCTTTTCCAGTTGGTTTAGAATCCACTGCTATTCTTTGGTATTCATTTTCCTTCAAGTTGAGTAATTGTCTGCAAATGGCTCACTCTGCAAAGAATAAAAAAAAATCAGAAATCTTTCATAGTATAAACAGTTACGAATAGAAACTAGATATAAAATTGAGTTAAATTTACTTCTTCAAAGAACAGCCCATGTCAATGGAAACAAGATCTGACTAAAAGCCAGCCTTGTTTTATGATTTAACTTGATTTGTTAGCTTTTGAAAATGCTTTTTTGTTTGGTAAAAGTTTTGACAAACATCCTGGATACCAAAGACAAAGAGGAAAAAAAAATGGATCATGTTAGCAGGAAAAAGTGTGAAGTAGACGCAAATAGCTTCATATCCATGGCTGTGAAATCCTTGTAGAGTGTTTGAGAAGGACTGAATGCAAAAGCCTTGCTGGCAGATGGAAGGTTTAATGGCATTAATTAAAATTGATTTGACATGCAGAGGCTAGGATGGCTCACAGTTTTAAAGCCCTTTTTGCAGACGGCCGTGCCTGGTGGTGGGACAGACGGTGCGGGGTTGGCGGTGGCAGAGCTGTGTTAGTCACAGGGCACTGCCTGGCGCGCCTCCACTGGCCCCCACTGTGCAAGCAAAGTCAGTGAGAAGATGCACCTGTCAAAATTAATTTTCAGGGTCCAGTAAGCTCACTGCACAGCCCTCAGATGCCAGTGCAGGATAACATTCCAGTCACCTTCCACACCTTTCACCTTCTACTCCACATTGGAGGAAAACGTTGAATGGAGCACTGGCCTGTGGTGCCAGGCTCAGAGGCAGCTGAATTAAAATTAAGCTCTTGATTTTCAGTAGACAGATATCTTGGGTAGTGATCACGTTAACTGGAAATAAAAGTGCTCAGGACTAAGTTTCTGGCCAGCTATCTGATGATCATGATACTGGGTTTGGGTTTTTTTCCTCCATAAAAGTATATGTAACTACGGTACGTAGCAGTGGGGAATTTTAAGTATTTTGACCAGCAGCTGTAGCTGTAGGAAAAAGTGCCAAAGTAGTCTGTGCTTCATTTTCTCTTAAATTTTTGTTCATATTCAGGAGCAGAGTCAATATGGCAGCTTCATGATGCTGCATATTAAAAGCTGATCACATCATCTCGCAAATGAACTTCCACTGTACAATAGCAATTCGTTTGTGATTTTCAATTTGCTCTAATTTATTCCTGGGCCCTAGGGTTTTGTATAGGAAAAAGGATGACAGTTGAACAAGAGTCCATAGAAAATGCTGTTTCTAATAGAAATATGTAATTTATTAATTGCTTCTCTATCTTCTTAAACCAATATTTGGATTAATTTGTTTAAAAACTAAGTGATATGTTACATAGGGAATTACAGGGTTTAACGTTGTAAGGGAGTAATTGAAGATGAGATGTCAACCGAATAATAGTATATTAAGCTGTACGTATGTGAGGCAACGTTCAGCCTGCCCTGTTCACGAAAGGGAATGTTTGTATTTCGGAAGGGTGCGGAGAGGGCCATTACAAATCTTGATTTTACTTACTGCCGCCGTCTTTACCACCATCCTCCGGAGCGGGCGGGAGCTGCCTCGTGGCCGGCCCGCCGCCTCAGCCGCCGCCGCCAGGGGGCGACGCTGCGCGGCCGCGGTGACGCGAGCAGGGCGCGGGTCTGAGGGAGCGCCCCAAGGCCCCGTGCGCTTCAGCCTGCTGAAAGGAGCTCTGAGCTGCTCGGTTAACTGTTCGGGGCTCCCCGAAGCTGCCACTTCCCGGAGACTCAGCTGTCTCTGTGAAAATCTTAAACTCTTGTGTCTAAGCCGTGTAGTTCAGGCATTAACCTGACACTCCATGTTTGTGCTGCTGTAGCTCGAGTGTTGTCCTTATGTAAAAGAGGATAAGCCCCAAATGTGCGAGACTCGTGTTTATGTGATCATTTGCACCTGCTTTTTTCCTTGCTGGAAGAACAGAAGCTTGTCTCAAAACTTGCAGTTTGCCTGCAGTGTGCGGTGAGTTGTAAATGAACGCTGAGCTATTCGGAAATCTCTGTATATACAAGCATAAATGTCACTTCAAAGGATAGCCTAGATCTTTACATGTTTGATAGCAGATTGGAGGGCAGCACTGGGGGTGTTTGATTAATTATTGTCCCATTGCATACGTCCACAGTTTAGGAAGAAAATCAAAGCCAGAATTTCATGAATGTGGAGTAGCAGCTAGAACTCAGATGAATTTTGTCACACTGAATTGTTCCACTTACAAAACTACAGTCATTAGATGGAAATACTTCAGCAAAAGTGCACTGCACTACTAATCTTGGTTTAATCTTTGACTGAGGTAGTGCTTTGATGAGCACCTACTTCCGTAAGGCAATAGGCAAAAGTGAGAATCTTAAGTTACATAAATACTTGTGTAAACTGAAAGCAGTCTGCAGGTGCTGTGTTTCCCTGCTGCACTGAGGAAGTGTCCCAGCAAAGGCAGTTGCAATGGTAAAAGCCTTTTTTTGTTAGGCTGCATGCTTACATAATGCATATGAAAAGTAGTTTTACAGTGAGGGACAGAACTAGAATCAGAAGACATTTTTAGAGAGTCATATTTCCTTGATTTTTTTTACATATTTCCTTGAATTTTTCAAGGTAGGAGTCTTACAAAATTTCTCTGCCCTTTAAAAAGGCATTTTATGAATAGTGGAAGCACCCACATCTATGTCTCAGCTTCATAAAACTGTTGACTGAAAAAACCCAAATAACTTGGGCTCATTTTCTTTTCGGTGGTGTGTAAAACATTTCAAAATATACCGTGGGGTATTAAGCATTGAAAATACAGCAAAAACAATTGCACCTTTGAAAAAAAATATACTACATTTTAGGGTGCATTGTTTAAAAATAATGTAAAACATGTCAATAGATATTAAGCCCATCATCAAATGGTATAATGAAAATATTATTTTGACTCAATTAGGGTTAGAGCATTACTTTTTTTGCCTAAATACTTAAAATTCCATTTCACAGAAAGGTTATAAACAGGCACCAACTATTGATAGTAGATAAGAAAACCTAAGTATAGAAGAGGGTCTCTAGAACACTCACCTTGTCCTCTGAGAGTGTTGTTGCATGTAACTGCATTTTGGAGATATTATTTGTGATAATGCTGCTTCAGTTTTGGCATCTGGCAGTGCAGTCACTGATGCATTATCAAATGCCAAATACATAAACTGTGAATGCCTCTTGAATTTTTATTTGTGGTCTGTGCTCTGCTGGTGTTTTGGTTCCTGGTACTTGCAGTTCTGCTCTATAATTACAGCTTTGAAAATTGAAGCATTCTACTTCCTATTCATACGTCTTGGATTTTCATATTTTGATTAGCTGTGTGGGCAAACTCTTAAATTAGAGGGAAGAGTTCAAAAGGCAGCCTGAGTCTGTTTTCTGATGAACAGCAGTTGCATATTGGGCCTCATTTAATGTGCCTGACTTCCCCTAAGAACTCCATTAATCTTTTGGACACAACAGTGTTTGGGAGAAGGTTTGATGTGCAAGTTTTTAAATGCCTGATACCAATGTCTAACATTAGCCAGGTGTGCTTCTCCTGGAGTGTTGCCTGAAGGTACATTTTTTTGTAGTTGTTTTAAAAGTTCTGTCAAGTGACTTTATATTCTAAATGTCTTAAAACTGATTTGAAATGTGTCTGATGTGTGCTGCATCCCTTGGTTTGTGAACTCTTTCCAGCTGCAGTTGTTTTATTTCATGATGGCATTGCCTTGGGCAAAGAAAGCACATTTATATTGACATTTAATGATTTATTATAGCTTATTGGTGGATTCTGCAGATAAGCACTTTCTTTCTGTGCTCTATTGACTTGCTATAGATTTAGGTCTTAAATTTGTATTGCAAATAGTCATCTTTTTTTCTGTCACTAGTGACAAAGTATTTAAATTTCAACAAAAATAGGAATGAATGGCAATTAGGTGGAATGTCATTTTACAATCCAAGTTAAACAGTCAGTGTTTTCATATTAAACACAAATTGCAGTGATGGCAGGAGATAAGTTACGTGCTTACCATTTTGAGTGTGTAGTGTTTGAAGGTTTCCTTTTGGGATGTCAGGGAGCCTGATGTTACTTGTAAATCGTGGTGCCTGATTGCACTGCTGATGGTTTAAATCGTGCCCAGTCTTTTGCATGCTCCCGATTTATGCTTGGCCGGTAGTGCCCTTGTGACATTTTGCTTGCGTTTGGGGGGCAGAAAAGCAAGTGTAAAAAGGGCTGAGGGGACTTTTAAGATAATGTCTTTTGACTGTGTGGTCTGTTTTGATGGTTCAGTGCTCTCGGTATGTCACATTATGGCCATTTTACCATGCTTTAAGATTACTTCAGATAAGGATTAATTCTGACCTAGTTTGAGAGGATTTCTAACTGGTTTTTCTGTATTGGAGGGGTTTGGGTTTTTAATTTCTCAGTTAAAAGCAATCATTAGAGGAACTCCATTATCCTTTAATCCTTCCTCCCCAGCCACACCAGCCTCGGCAGACTGTGAGCAGTGCATTTAGTCAGTGTAAGGGAGTGACATTGTGCTGGGGGAGAGCAAAAGCTGCTAGAATTCTTTCTCCCTGCTCAGAAACAGTGTTATCTCAGGGCTCTGCAAATTAGGAACGATCATTATCTGTAATGGCTGAAAAGGTAACAGACAAGCGAATGAATATCACACACAAGGGTTTGACATACCTTCCTTAGTCAGGCCATTTATGGTGCAGGATTATACCCACAGAAAATAGTTTGGGCACGCCATCACTTCAGCAAAAAAGATGCTCTCGACCATGCGCACATCCCCCAGCAGCCCTGCTTCCTGCGACCGATCCGCTCTGTCCATCTGCTGCCCGTTGCCGTGTTACCTTCCTCGCTTACGAGTGCCGTCCTTGTCTCGGGGCTTTTTGTTCATGCTGCAGACAAAAGGACAGGAGTTGTGCTGGGCGCGGGGCTGGCTGGCGCTCACAGCCGCTGCATTGGGGCTCTCACATCTGGTGTCTCCCGGCTCGGACAATACAGGGCTGTGTTCTCCTCTCCTCAGGATCCATATTTCTGGTGGAAATGTTAGCAGGGAGTGCTAGCGCGTAGTGCCTCTGTTATCTTCAGTAATAGGATCTCCCTCTCTTCCTTCCTTCATTGTTGCTAGGCAGTAATAGAAATGGTTTGGAGTTGTTTTAACCCAGAATTGCGGTGTATAAAATCCATTCCGTAGTTCTTCAGCTGCTGCACAGGCAGGCAGCAGTTTAAATGTGGGCTTTGACAGATGCTGTCTTCTGACAGAGCAGAATTTAACGTCACTGCTTGGCTGAATCCCACGTGATTGTTTGCATTCATTTTGACTAAATCTAAAGGCAGACAGGAAGCTTTACAGGCTCTTGCTCTTATTTGATAAACGATACATATGCAGTTCATGCACAGCGGTAGGTGAATAGTATAAAAATTGCATGATCATTAAGTGAAAAATTGAGGGTTTTTACAGATTGTTTTCACTTTTTCTTGACACTGTAACTTACGATTCTCTAGGAGATTTTTAATGCTAGACGTTCTAGTCCCATATTCCAAAAGCTTTTCTGCAGTGCAAGGAAGTTATAAGTATTTCAATGCCGAAGCTTGATTTAACCTATTTGGCTTTCTTGGACTACGAATGGTCTGTGCCTTCCTGCCAAAGAAAAGATAGAAATGTCTTTCTTTGCTCATGTTTCCTTTACACATGCTTACTCTTTAAAAGCTGCTTTTTGTTATCTGAGGTTATTTAAGTGGGCTGATCAACACTGATGTATAAGCACATGCTATTAAGCTGCCTCTCTGCTGTTAATAGCTTTCTGCTATGATCTGGCATTGCAAAGTCAGGAGTGCTTCATTTCAGTTATTGATGAACCTAAAATGCCTTGTGTCTGTTACAGACGTACCTGTCACAACATTTGTCTTTTTGGTCCTAAGGAAACTTGTGTTCTTTTAATTTCTTTCATTTCAATAACTGACTCTTCTGTGCTGAAACATCTTATTATGTTTACTTTATAAATTAAATACCATAATACCTGAGAAAATAGAGAGCTAGCAGCATACTTACCCAGGTATTTATTAGTCACTGTGTTTGCCAACTCTGTGGTGAAAGGCTAATGACTAGCTGTTTAGAATGTTTTTGGCCAAAGAATAAAGACACTGTGGCTTATCTGGTGTGTCTGATTTGTAGGGTTGGGGGTAGGCATGTCCCTTACTGGGAAATAAGGCTTCCCCAGGCAGTCAGTGTGTTTATTATTCTAGATGCATAATATGATAATTTACTAGAAACGTAATCAGATTTAGATCCTCCTAACTAAATCATCTATGTACACTAACTTTCTCTATTAATTTAGTCTTGTTTGTAATGCATACATTTCCTAACCTAATAATGATTTCCACAAATCCTTTGATCCTATCTGAGGACATTTTAGGATCATGACCGTATTTCTTAAATAGTAATTATAAATATAAAGCGTGTATCAGTAAAGACTTTGTATCTCCTCCAGTCTAAATAAATCGGTGTTTAAAAACTGGGGGGGAGGAAAACAGTGTGGGAGTGGAGCATGAGAAGAAGGTCTGTGTCCAGCACCACTTACTGATCTGGGACTGTTATGAAGGATTGGGAATCAGTGCATTGAGACTGCTCAATTTCCCACCTAAACACGCAAAACTTTCTTATGCCTGTCCTGATTAATATCCAGAATTTTGTGTAGTCTGTTGCTGAAGCACACAAACATGTGAGAGTGTGGCCAGGAGTCCTCCCAGTTTGCTGCACTCTGGGCTATGAGTAGGAAACCAGGTGTGTTAATTCATGTGGTCAATGCATCTCTGGGGACTTGGGCTGAAGGAAGTAAGGCTTTTGTCAAACACAAACATGTAAATCTGTCTCTGAGTTCTGAGTTTTCAAACAAGACATGTAACCTTGTATTTGGGAAATGAGTTCAGATCTCAGCAGAAGGATTATTAAAATCTGTACTGTTTCAATTTAATTTATTTGCTACTGCTTCACTGTACCTGGTTCCTAAAGCTTGGGAGCTATAGGTAGAATGTTTATGTATTTTACTGGAAGGAGGAGAGCTCTTTTTATTTTTCTATAAATGCTCATTAGTAAATATTAGAGGTACAAAAGTCCTGAGGGCTGTTCTTCTAAAGAGAATCCTTTTTAAAGTAAATTTAGAAGGGAGCAGACATCAGCTTCGGCTTTTAATTAAATGGCCATATCCCTGGTGTGTAGTGTGTAAAGTTCAGGCAGAACTGTTGTCTATTGGTATGTGTGAAAATTGTCATCTTGCCTGATGAACAAATTGAGTATTGAATTCTTAAATATTAATAACCAATTTCTTTTGTTCATTCTTTTTTTTTTTCCAATTAAAGTATGAGCAGTTCTTTGCTCATCTTATGGAAAAGTAAGAAAAACTTTGATTTTTGTGCTGCTTTCCTTCTGGGAGTGACTGATTTAGCTGTAGAGTCAAAGTTTTGGGAAGAATTTGGTTTGCTTTTATAGCACTTTGTTCTTGGCTAGTTTCCTACGATACTGTGCATTTTGTTCATTCTGAGGAGGGCAGGTCTTGCTTTGGAGTGGAAATAGGAGCTGCAGGTTTTGGTCATCTTGCTGGGCTGGAGGTTGGAATGAGCTTTATTTCAGCCCAGTCTCAGCGCAGAGGGTCAGTTGACTGCTTGTTCTCGATGCAGGGAGTAGTGTGTTCTGTAATGTTACTATGGTTACATCCGAAATTAGAAGCTGCAATGTTAGTGTTTGAAAGGCTGCCACCTATTAAGGCTCCAAGGAGTAAGTGAGGATGGAGAGCCTGTGTGAGGAGCAGGGGAGTTACTGTGACCAGGAACAGGAGCACTCAGTGAGTCCTGCAGACAGACCAGGAGGGAGAGGAGAGAGCTGCTCACAATACCCTGTGCATGTGACTGCTTGGAACCGAGCAAAATGTACCAACACACAACAAACTTGTGCTGGTTTGGAATGTTTTCTTCAAAAAGCTTAAAAAACTCTTCACGTGTCATTTTTAGAGGGTGTCAGCAGAATTTTGTCTAACTGGTTTTATAATAAACTCTTAGGTTGAGCTATTCAGTAGAGTTCTGTCTTGACAACATGAGCAGAAATTCCTCAAACTGATTTGGAGTAATTGCAGTAGTCAGGCATGTAGTGCTTGGTAACTTCTGCCCGGTGGCACAAGCTCCTTGAGACTTTAAATACTTAGGCCACAGGTGACCTATCAGTGTTCCCATATGGACTGTGCTTTCTGGATACTCCATTAATACTCTGCAAAGTTCATTTTATCATAGTAAAATGGAGTATTATATCGACTGTAATGTGTTGAAAACTTTTCAAGTGGCAGTTCAGGATGTTTAATGGCAATATTTTCAAGGTTGCCTATTCTTGTTTTTAAGCTTTATTTTTACCTTCTGAAAATGTGTTACTACGGAGTGTCATAAATGCTTAGTTTGAATTTTCCATGTTGAGAATTATTATGTATATGGCCAGTGAACATTCTGCTCTTTTCTTCGAAAATAATCCTTCTCCAGTAAGTTCATCTAGAGTGGAGATAGGATTGGCAAATACTTGTAATTTGCTTCGCTGCTTTGAGATCCCAACATGTTTCTTAGCTATCCCAGACATGTTTGTGAGTGAATGAAAAATAGCAATCTAGAAATGACCACAAGTGTCAGTATTGCCTGCCTTATTTTGCTTAGTAGATTTTCACCATTGCTTAGCTGGTAGTGAAACCCAGCTTTTAGACTTGGTGCTTTTTGAAATAAATGGTCAAGATTTTGCACTCTGTTCTAATAACACACAAGCTGTAAACTTGGATGCAGCAATATAGATCAATCTATAGAACTAGAAAAAGATCCCAGTTATTATGAAACATGCATCAGGTTTTATGTATTTGATTATTATGTTTTATTCCATGAGCAATGTCAGCACATCCCCAACCTCACAAAGTTGTGAGAGAGGGGAAAGTCCAAGTGATGTTTTCAAGTCAGAAGGGTGTTTCTTGGGAAACATTTCAAGGAGGTGTTCTATAATTTTAAAGCTTGTGATGTTCTAGGTGTCCAGCTAGAATTCAGTCTGCTCTCCTGTCACAGCTTCCTTAGAGGAACACAGGTTAGGAGTGCTTCAAAATTCACTCAAAAAGCCCAAGTACAAAATATAAAGTTTTGGTCTGCTTTGATTCAGTTTTGCTTTTCTGTGTTATGCAAATGCATATTGGACTACTTTCCAGATGTGTTTTTCTTCAGTGCTGTGTTATTTGCTTTATCATATATTTTCTTTCTTCTGTACTCTGATTTTTCGTATCTTCCCCCAGGCGTTACCTGTAATTATTGCTGATCTCAAGTGCTAAATGCAGATTTTATTATTCCAGGGGATGGACAACATAATTTCATTTGTATTGTGCAGGATTTTTGGTTGTGTGGTTCTCCCCTGATGAACTGTCATGCCAGTGCTAGCAGTAATATTTTGTGCCTGTCACAAGTGCTGCTTTTGCATTCTGAGGAGAGCAGGGACTTTATGAAGCTTTGATTCAGCACAGCAGGGGAGAGGAGACCAAGCAGCTGAAGTACCAAAATTCACAGGCAGTTTAGGGTGGGAAATGGGCTGGTGTTTCCCCCTTTAGCTCAGGGGTTGTTTCATCCACCTTCCTACACTGTATGATCAAGGTACCCCTGACACCCATCCTCACAACCCCAGCATGAGAATTAGAAATAAAAACCTCCCTTTCCTACAGAAAGTGAGACTGGCATGGAAGAACTGCTACTAAATATCCAATTTCAAAGCATGGAAGATGGAATGAAGGAAGATGGCATCCCGTTGGAGATAATAGGCTTTTATGCTGAGGAAGGAAAATGTGTTGTTCCAGCTGCTGCCACCTGTCCAGGCCTTTTCTCTGCCTGGTTCCTTCCTTTTCTGCCCCTTTTGCCTCAGGCTATCCTCAGGCATCTCACACTTCTCTCCCAATAACTTAGAGGCTTGGCTCATCAGGTTCAAAGGATGGAGACATCCTGCCCCAGCACTCTTCCATGCTGGAGGAACTACTTAGATTTATTTTTTTCTTTTGTGTGAGACCAATTAAGTGATTAGCAACTCCAACTGTTCATCCTCTCACTCCATTTTTTCCCCCATGTATATGGTTTGTACAGGAATATGGAGACATTTTGTCAGCCTCAAAAATTTTTAGTACTGAAATTTGGGATTCATTTGTTTAGTGAATGGTAAATAATGTGAAATTGAAGAACTGGGCTTTCTGAGCTATCAGATTTTTTTTGTGACTTGGGATTGAGACCTGTATTGACTCTTCCCATCTGTCACATTTCTTCAGTAGCTTTAGTATGTTAATTCCTACAGCTCCATCCTGTAGGTATCCTCATTTACAGCTAATTCTGGGGGACATGAAAGGTTTACAGCAGAAATAACAAAGATTTAGCGAGTGTCTTAAATTCCTGAATCCTTTTCTTCAAGCACAGATGCTTAAACTAGGAAAACCAACAAAATCTGTGGAAAAAGAAAATCCTTTCTCCAGTGACTGAAGAGATCCTATTCGTGTAATAAATTTCAGCAATATTTGTTCATAGCCAACAGAAAACCTGGATCATAAAATGGGGAATAAATCCCCTTTTAAGAGCAATTCCCTACTGCCCTTTTTTTTAACATGTTGGAGGAACTGAAATTCCTCCAAACACTTTGTACATCACCCAGTCTGACTGAACTGCTTCAGCCTGGCCAGCTGGGGACGTGTCCCTGGTTTTACCAAGTGTTGTTCCACCTTCACGTTTCCCTCAATTCCCTCAATTGGTAGTTCCCAATCAGTGGAGATTAAGCTGCAGACTTTCCACTTCTAAAATTCACATTAAGCTTAAATGATACCATTCCTTGAGTGGTTTCCAAGGAAAAGGAAGCTCTGCTGTGGAGATCATGGATTTTGTCTGAATAATTGTGTTTATAATTCCTTCTATAATCTGTGTAAGACTCTAGATTAATTTAATGAGCCGGAGGATTTTTTTTTCACATAAATTACGAACGTAGAGTCAGTAACCAGGACTTCTAGTCCTCAAATACTTGATTTAGAGGAAATCCTCAGATTCCGGTTTGTATTGTGCAAATTGACAGGGAATATTGATTTAGAACCAGAGAATTTTTATTATTTTCTGCTATCTTAAGCTATATTTCAAACTGAAATTCCAGGTGGCTTCTAACAGAAGAAGAAATCAGAGACAGCCTCTTGCATCTTGTCTACCTCAAGACATAATATTAAGAATCATTAATGCATTCTGTAGGGAGGTGTGTCTGTAACAGAAAAAATACTGGTTGCATTTAATATAATAATGGTGAATTCATAAAATTCCACCTAAAATACAAAGTGATATTTTTCTCCTAGGTATATAGTCTTGCAGTTCATATTCACCATCTGCAAAGAGTTCTATCACTGCTCTGTCTTGGTAAAGTAAATTTATAGAGAGCATTTGTAATCTAAGAAACCCATGCCACTTCTTAAAAAAATAGAAAAACCTGTCATCCTTTTAGAAACCCCACAAAATCTCATGACCTTGGGTGATGGCTTGTGTATTGTAGATTCTTTGAAGTCTGCTCCTCTTGGGGATTTTTGTAATCAAACATTCAGACTTCTACAAATGCTTTTTCTGTAAGTTTTGGTTAATGCATGCTTGTTTTATCAATGTGCAAGCATTATGGTTTGCATTGCATATCAAAAGTTAGAACTGTTGATGAGACCAAATCTGACCCACTTTTCTTCTGGCTTTTTTTTTTCACTTCACACCTTTGGATCTCCATGTTAGTCTTTGCCTTGGTGTTCCTTTTTTGCCAAATATAAAGAGCCCTTCTATTGCATTTCTAGGTAAACAAACAAAGTAATAAATAGAATAAAATCTCTTCTTAATTTAATAAGGCCTGGATACAGTGCAGAAAGGGAATCCCTTTGTTTGAGAATCTAGGTCACCTCCTAAGAAAAAGGTTTCCCTGCTGTGAAAAATTTACATTTGTAATTTTCTTTGTTTTTTTCTTTTTCTCTTTTTCCTTACGATGTGCCAGGATCTGTACTCTTATGCTGTGCTTGCCTGATGACAAGAGGGGAAAAGGTTTTTTATTCCGTGTAATTAAATGTCACTTACATTGAGGTGCATGGGGGGAAGAGAGCGAGCAAGGAGCTACCCCAGTAAAGTGGGAAACGCTGGGTACATTAGAGCAGCTCTCTGGAATCTCTGTTCTCCTCTCCCTGGCAGGTTGGTTGGGACCAGCGCCAGAGTAAAATTGGATCTGTGTATGCGCAGGATAATGCACACAATCTCCTGAGCCTTGTGGAACGTCGCCCGTGTGGGAATAGACGCATCAGCGTGCTCAGAAGTGAATGGTACAGCCCTCGGCTCAGCCCTCGGCTCCCATGTGGCCGCAGCTCTGAGCTCTGATGACTCTGTGCCTGCTCGCTCTGGAACAATGCTGAGGCATCCAGGGGATGCCTGCAGGGTTATAAATAGCGGCTCCTTGCAGGGTGGCAGTGCTGGGGCTGAAGGGCCTGCTGGCCTGGGAAGGAAGCGAGCAGCTGCCCTGAGCTGAGGGAATCGTGAAATCTGAGGCGTCTGCATCATCTCGAATGGAAAATACGCTACCTGGAAATATCTGATCCTGGCTAATTGAGATCTGAGGGTGATAAGAAGTTGGGGTTTTTCTTAGAACAGCTTTCATAGTGGTAGTGCCTTCAGATGTGTTTCTTCAATCTAGGCACTAGTCAGTGACAGAAATGTCTGTTGGAGGAGATAAGGATTTTTGCTCTTCCTTCAGAGTAGGCACATATTCATTCCCCCTAGAATATGCCAATGCAGAACATGTAAAATAAGGAAGAAATAGGTAGTCTGGCATTAACTCTTGATTAGTTGTTTTTTCTTACATTTTCAAAATGTGTTTTTGGAAGCAGAGGAATAAATAGAAAAGTGTGAGGTCTCTGGTCTGTGTGCTTATCGTCAGCCTGTTGAGCTATGTGTAGAATTACTCTGCTGCCCTTGATCAAAAGGTGATGCTGCTATTTTGTTTTGGTGTTTTTCTCGTAAAAATGGAGCACGACCTGACTAAGACAAGGAAGTTATTGGATAAGTCTCTATGAAACTGAATCTGTTTGTGATTGGTAAAGCCATCCTAAGCGTGTACAGAAAGTTCCAGGGTGTCATAACAGAGGAATCTTGTTACACTTTGTGTTGTTTTTTGTATTTTATTTTTTTCTCTCATTGAAATCTTGGCATTGAAAGCCTAACTCTATTCCAAAACATTGTCTGCCCTTAGTCATTTTTATTTCCTGCCACTTAAGAGTTCAGTTTTCTAAACTGGGGGGATTTTACTTTGCAACACATTGCTGTAGGAGGAAAAAAAAGGACTTATTTATTTTTTTATCACTGACATTAGACTTTTCAAAGGTGAAACAGCTATTTGGAGTACAGATGAGAGGGCTGAAGGAGAGCTGAGGAGGTCTTGCTGCTTATGGCAGATTTCCTTCAGATAACCTGTGAAATCCCCAGGATCATCATGGATGACTGATGGTTGCTAACACGTGAGGAGCAGAAAGAATGGTCGTAGTGAACCTCACCTGTGAATGTGCTGACTGGCAGTCTGTCATCTCCGGTGGTTATTCGCACTGGGAGGCTCTTAAAGATGAATTTGTGTGTGTTCGTACGGAGCGAGAGGGCACAGCCATTTGAAAACTTTCAGAACCTGTTTTGCAATGCACTTTTGAGTCTGCTCATTTAGTCAGGGGTTATTTTTTTGCAGCGATGGATGAAGCCTGTATAAAACTTACAGCGTAACAGGAAGATCCAAAAATCTGTTGGTTTGTAGAGCCCTTATCCTGTCCTCATCTTTGAATAGGATGGCCCCACACTATGTGAGCTGTGAGTCAGCTGACCTGTATTTAAGAGGATGCATTTCTGCACTACCAAAAATACAGCTGAGAACAGTTGTGTGATAAACCAGTTTTCCTAATGCAATGCTAGAAGCTTGGAGATTGTCTATCTAGTGTATGGATTGTGTGTAAAATGAAAAAAATTAAAGTTGAATGCTGTCATCTTAGTGCTTTGAGAAGGGCTTAATTTAATCTTCTATACTAAAGAGAGAAGAATAATGGGGAATTTAGATATAATGCCAAAGGAAGCTGAAAGTAGAGGCAGAAGGCCAAATGGAAAAATTCCTCTTTTGTGATACAGCCAGAAGCCTTCCTGTATTTTAACTTAATGCATCATTTATTGCCACTACAGTTAGTTTTTGATATGGGCATGTAACATCATCAGCTTTTATATGCTCCAGCAGGGTATGAATGATACGTTTCTTCAGGATACCAATACCACCAGCCATTTGCACAGTCTCTTTAGTGTATGGTATTGTAGCAATAATAAACAGATCCTGCTGAAGCCATGCTAGCACTAAAAACCTTGAAGGCACTTCTTTAAACATCTCTATTCCTCAAGAGGCACAGAAGTAAGAGAGCTTTGTTGCCATAATGCAAATACAGTCTATATTCTTCTATTGTTCGTCCTCAATATATGAATCTGTGATATGTGAGTGGAATGCTTTTCTGTCCCGGGTGACTTGGTTAGGTGATGATTAATATTGTGATTCTGTCGCTTGGTCCCTCTGTGTGGTTTCTCTTTGAGGGAAATCAGCCATGTCCAAAGGCTGTATTACTTTTGGCAAAGAGCCAGGCTTTTAGAACATGCTGAAATGGAGACAGCTGAAACTTTAATGTGTGTTGTCTGTTTGTTCTCTGGGTATAAACCAGAAGGTTTTAATTTGTTGTTGTGTTTGGGGGATTATTAGGTTGGGCTTTGTTTTCTTTAATTTTGGAATCTATAGGATAAGTATAAAGGCTAAATGGAGGAAATATAGAATTATGGGTTCAGATGGCTGCCTGGCTCTTTCTGCTGACATGTACAGTAGTATGATTTTATGCTCTGTGGAAGTGACACCTGCAAAAGACTTTCATATTTTCATCTGTTTGCATCTGTACCCAGGGAGGGAAATTTCAGGCCTTCTGTAGTTACCCAGTTGCACTCGGTGGAAATTTCTTGGAGAAGGGGGAATAATAAATGTTTTGGTCTAATTTAAGTGCTCCTTCCTAATTGTAAATAAAAGAATATTTTAATTAAAACAGACTTTTGGAATGAGAGTTCTACAACGAAAAGTATGTGTTGGAACGGATCTCACAGGGAAAGCTGGAGGCAGAGAGAACTGGAGGACAGCGTGATAAATGGCACATAACAGCACCAAACCCTTTGCATTTTTATTCAGGGTGTTTGATTATGGTGCTGCATATGAAACTTTGACATCCTGCAGCCAAAGAAAATGTAGTCTAGAAGGCAGTTTTTGTCAGAGCTGCTGTGACTGGTGTGAGAGGAATGCTATTACTGCAAATTTTGGAAATGCTGACTTCAGAATATTGTACTGAGAAAAATAGGTTAATGATGTTGACTCTAGGTGAGAGCAGCCATTTGAGGACACTGAGAGCACAAGATTTTTTACGATGATGTTTTATTGTGTTAAATATCTTAACTTACCTATGGGAAGCTGCAGATAAGCAACTTCTAAAGTGTAATATTAAGATTGAAGTACTATTCATACGCCACTTAGGAACTTTGTAGGTTTGAAGTTTGTGTGTATATTCTTTTGAATCCCAAATTACCTCTGTGCCCTGTCTTAAAATGTGGGGAAACGTTTCCAGAGGTGTCTTTATATTGTTGAAATCCGAATATAAACATTTCAGACCGACAATAGATATGTTTTCTTTGTGTTGACATATTTTGTTTTACTTGATGCGAATGCGTAGAGTCGTGTGGCAGGAAGAAACATTGCAATCAAATGTCAGCTCTGGTCATAATATTTCTCAAAATAAGGCTTTTTCATAGCGCATCTTATAGGAAGCCTGGACATTGGAAATATAGATTATTATCTTCACAACAGCTGGTTTCTCTGGTTTAATATTTTTAGTGAAATAAAAGTTTATCCTCAACATGACTAGTAACTTCGTGTTTGAGGGCAGATTTTCCATCTTGTGATAAAATCTGGGCGTAGCTCAGTTTCTCTGAACACATTATCAGCCCGTTAGCAAGGACAGTTCTGGGGCCGCACATCAGGAAGGAGATGGGGAGCAGAGTCTGGGCTGGCTGTAAGGGAGAGGTCCCACGCCCAGGTGGAGGTGGGTTTGGTGCAGAAAGCTTTGTTTTAGGCTTTTCTTGCTGTTCCCCTGATTTTTAACCTTGCATATGCCGCGTGGATGTGCAGTGCTTGGCAAGCGTTTCACAGGGGCTGTTCCAGCTCTACGAGCTGTAAATGCAAAGCTCCAGTTCAGCATCTGAGGAAAGAGGAAATGACCAAATGGTTTTCTTGCCAGGGAGAAGTGATACCTTTTGCTGCCACTGTCATCAGGGTGGTTAGCTACGGTGTCAAAACAAAAAAAAAGACTGTTCACCCCTTGTTCTCTCGACCCTGTCCTCCAAAGAAACCTCTGCTTGCATCCTGATTTGATTCACTTTCTGTCTTCGTGGTAGACAACATATTTTCTTCCTTTCAGTTTGTTTTTTTTTTTTTTAAATTGGTTAAAGCAAAGTCTGTAGAGTAAGAGCAGAATGGAATCTAGGAGGTCTGTGAATTGTGGTGCTCCTTTGGTTAATTTTAACTTCTTTTCCTCATATGACAACTAAAACTGAACTTGTGAACTGAGGCAGCTGGGGCAGGACAAATGTTCAGAGACTGAATTCTGGTTATCTCATAAGCAGATTAAAATACCCAGATTTCTCTGTCTGGGGGAATTACAGGGTGTGCAAGTCCAGAAATCTTAACGCTTTTGTGCTGGACTAAAACTCAGACATTTTTGCAGGGAATTGCTGCTCTGTTTCTAACTTGCTTGTCTCATGTTGTACAGATCCCTCGTGTCTCAGTATCTTGTCAATAGTTTTATCACCAGCACCCAAGATAGTGAACCCGCTCTGTCTGAACGAGGCAGTTTGTTGATCCAAGGGCTTTAACCAATGTTTCACTACTCTCTTGGCAAATGACATAGATAATTTCTATAAATACACTTATTTTTTTCCTTTTCCGCCTATACCTACTGTTCTGTCACTTAACTTTGCTGCAACCACTGAAGCAATGGGCAGTCCCACTAGAATCTCTTGGGGTGTGCTTGTGTAAAAGTCACAAAGTAAAAAAGTACAAGA
Organism: Bombycilla garrulus; assembly: GCA_013400315.1. Classification (NCBI taxonomy): domain Eukaryota; kingdom Metazoa; phylum Chordata; class Aves; order Passeriformes; family Bombycillidae; genus Bombycilla; species Bombycilla garrulus. The sequence goes on along the minus strand of VXBU01012612.1, from coordinate 1,268,063 downwards.
AGAGTTGAGAAGGAAATCTGAGATAGCACAAGTTTCATGACCAGTATTACTCAGCTGACTGCAAACATGTGGTTTAGTATTACCAGCAGCTTATTACAGTTACAGCACATGTCACAATCTTTTGGGGTTTAAAAAGAAGTCGATTTGCTTTTTCAGCTGAATTTGCATAGCAGGTGGGCTGTTGTTCATCAAGGAAGGCTGGAGTACAAGGCACTCTGCAATTTGAACATTTTTTAGCCCTTCTCTGGCCTGTGGCAGATCAAAAATAGCCCTTTTCATATCCAAGTGGTTACAGTCCCTTGAATGTTCACATCCACTGCTGTCATCACTCAGGCCCTCATCTCTTGGCTTGTTTGTTACAATTTGTTATAGCTGCAGCTAAAGCTTTTGATCCTGAAAAACGTCTTTGAACTCAGCAGTGTTTTTTCTAGGCAACACAAACAACTTGGAGTTCATTGCTCTACTGTTCAGCTTTGCACATGGGCTCCTCAAGGAATTCACTTTCAGGATTTCCCCCAGATATTTTAAATCTTGCTGGGTGATTACTTGGAAAATTGCTTTCATCTCTCTGCCCACGACCACCCATGATAATTGTGTTTTCTTGCAACATAATGTAATATATAAGCATAGTGCTGGGATTGCTAAAGCTGGTGAGGTACAGAAGAATAAATATTACAACTACTTTTCAGTGATTAGAAAGGAGAAGATCACATCAGGATGGAGTACAGCTGGGAACAACTGGTGCTGGATAATTTGTTGAACAAGCAATCATGAAATAACCCAAGGTCTTTGAACAGCTGCCCGTGCATTAGAATTCTAATGCAGCATCCCCTGTGTTGTAGCAATGGGAGTCAGTATAAGCAGGGGAAGGCTGCAAAGAGCCTCAGCAGTTTCTGTTGTGTTGAGATGTTTGACAGCATCCAACAAACTTATTCAGTTCCTTGGGTCTGGATTAATTTTGGCGCTTTTTTTTTTTTTTTTTTGAGAAATTTTCATACAGAAGTCAAAGATCCATCTGTATTCATTTAGACACCTGCAGAGCTTTTAAAAATATTTTTCTCACACAAAGCATTTCATGAGTCTTTCCAGAAATTGCAAAGAAACCTTTCTGAGGTCACTTAGACTTTATTTATGTATTGCTCACTGAGTGCAGGTGTAAGTGGGATCTTCCTGCTGCCCTGTACTGAGCAGCATTTTCTGTAATGTAAATGTGACTGTTCCCTTGGATCCCATTTCCAAAGCTGAATCTGAACACAAAAAGAATCGTCCTTCTCTGGATGTTTGGAATTTGCATAAATGGATTGCTTGAGCCCCATATTCTGTGATATTTCTGACAAGATCCACTTCCTGTGAGTGACTACTCCCTGTCCTTAGAGGCAGTATTGGAACTTGGTGGTTATGAATATGTGGAGTTGTAAGTTAGGGACTCAAACATGAGCCAATTGCAGTAAATTCACCACTAGATACAAACTCCAGTTCTGTTCTGCTGATGTGTCCTGGGCTGATTGTGGCATGCAGAAAACCAGTAGGGCAGAAACCTTTACACTTGGCTTTTGAGAAGGGTGAAACAATCCCATAATACTCCAACTGCACTTCTCAAAACCCTCCCTGGCTGCCAAGTAATGTGTGAGGCCAGCTTAGATAACTAACCCAATGGGAAAGAATTCTAAGCAAAAATAGTGTTTTAAGTGATAACTGCCTTTGTCTTTTCACTGAGTTCAAGGAAATGAGTCATTAAAATGAACATAGGTAGGTATAGACAAGCCTTCTTCAAACAAACAAGGATTAAGAGTTGTTTTTGATGAAAACAGCTTATCCTCAGGAAAATGGACGCGCTTACATGTTTAATCTTTGTCACCAACGTCCCTCTTCTGCTCAAAAATTGCCATTTCTATAGCAACAGTTTGAATTTATTTGACTGATGTAAATTCAAGGCAAAGGTCCTAATTTTACAGATACTCTGTCCAAGGATAAAGGTGGGAGGAGCTCTAGCACACTTGTGAGAGGCCTCTTCAGAGTGGTTGGATAGCTTAACTTTGGGGGTAATGGCTTTCAAGCATCTCGGTAGCTGTGGCCTTTCAAAAAATTCTCCAGTGATTTCCGTTATTGTTATTACTGGAGATTTTTTTTGTCCCTATTTGCCCACGAGTCACTACAGTTTTCTTTTAGATTCAGTTGTGATTTAGTTTGTGTTCTTTGCAGAACCAGAATATTTCCTAAGATATCAATAAGCAGTCCAGTTAATTCAGTCACGTTTAAAGTGAATTTCTTTTAACCTGGTGCTGAACAAGGAATTGCAGTGAATATTTTTCATTCAATGACACTCTTTGCTAGGTCTAACCAGCTACTGAAAACACCCATCAGTTCTGTTTATCATGTTTAATTGCCCCAGGGTTTTTGAATTTGAATCATCTTGTCAGTTTTCATTCTGTCATGGATTAATAAAGGACGAGATGTGTAAGTGCAAGTTGAATTTGCATGGTGTGGTACAACAGGTGTTAAGTTTGGGTAGTCCCTGGGTGGCGCCAGCAGAGTTTTATTTGTGCCACCCTCCCCTGGTTCTCCTTTCCTTCTCTCCTCCATCCCCATAGTGCTGTGCTCATTCCGATTTCCCTGCTTTTGTGAAATTTGTTATATGTACTTCAATATTTAGAGAACTGTAACGAGGCTTCTGTTGCCTTTGTAAGATTGACATGGAGTTTTCTGGCATGAAACTGAATTTCAGGATTGGAAGCTTTCTGTGCCGGATGAGACATGACCTTCAGTAGAACATATTTTAATATAACACACTAAAGGTTGAACTCAATGAGCTTCAAGGTCTTTTCCAAATTCAATGATTCTATGCTGAGTTTTGTATTTTGAAATAAACATGTTCTATGTATTTTTTATCAGCCCCCTTTGTCTTGTCACATCAGTTTTTTTAATTGTCCAAGTACAAAAAAGGGAATCTATGCTATTATTTTCTTTATGTAGTTGGTATAGCAGTCCTTTCATAAATACTGGTAAACTTTTCTTCTGTTAAAATTTGTTATGTAAAAATATCTTTAATTCTGCTTGAACTCCCACTCTCCCTTCCAGGAAATAAGAAAGTTGAAACAATACAAACAGTAGAAATGACCTTTTCATTAATATTGCAAACAATGGAAGTAAAAATGACTATACTATTAGAAATATTTGCACAATAGTTAGAGTCTGTTATCAAATTCTATTTTTTTTCTGTATAGTTTAAAATTAGGAAGGCAGTTAAAAACTTGCAATTTATTATTTAAGTATGTCTTGGGGGACTGCATGCAGATTTTTGTGTGCACAGAAGTATGAAAATAAACTATACCAGTTTGATATATAAATAAAATGATGATGTGAAACACTAGTTAAAATATTATTAAAATTTTCTTGATGCAAACAGAAGTCAGAGAATTATTGGGAAGCCTGCGGAGGCAGAGCCACCGAGTTGGATTATTTTGCATCACTCTTTGAAAGGCTTGGATTTTTTTCCAAAGCTTCTATGGGCTTTAAATTTTTGAAACAAAGCTCTGTGTTTTCAGAATCCAATTTATATGAAATAGTTGTTTCTATCAGGCTTCAAGTAGAGCATCTGGACCAGTTTTTAGATACCTGTTTTGAAGTCAACCCTTTGTTTTGGTTGTTTGTTCATAAATTGATATATGCAATATTTAATTTATAGAAAAGTCATATTCTTTTTAACTATGCAGTTGTTTTAAGTTTTCTTGTGGTTCTTTAGCCTGGATTTACTAAAATTTTCAAAGGTTCAGTAGTTTAAGTCAGGAAATGATAATGGAGTTGCTGGTAATTAATATGAGTTTTACAGTCTCTTGTACCCTAAAATTGAAGAGATACCTTGAAGTCTGTTCTTAAAAATAATTTTACAATCTTGCCATCCACATGTTCTTACTTTCTTTCTCTTCTGAATCCGAGTTTTGCTGTGCTCCTCTTGACAAGCAGAGCTGTCTTTGGGTGAATTCTGTCATGGCTGGTGAAGCTGGAAGCTGCTCTGTGTTTTACATGCAAGCAGTTGCTAACACTTCTTGCAGAATCAAATGTTACTTTTTGCCTCTACTGCATCTGGGCAGGAGCATGCAAACTACCCTATGATTTTCAGACTTTTGGGTGAAATTCTGGGACTAATTTAAATATTAAGGAACAAGAGAGTAATTAAATTTACCAAATTAAAGCCACAAGATGGCATCAAATTGTCAACTCTGTCCTTTGCTCCTAATGACTTTTTAAAGGTCAAAATACTACAGCCTCTTAGGATCTCTACATAGAAACTGGTTGGGAAAGGGAATATGCAGTGAAATAATTTTTCCTTCCATCATTTGAACCAGTAAAGCTGTCATAAGATATCTTTAATAATTTGATTTTAAACAGGAGGGTTTATTTTCTAAAGTGTAGCAGGAGTTACTGTTCAAGCAATATTTCATTCCAGTTGGGAAATTAAGGTAACCTAAGTATGGATGGTAATGCTCATTTAGACCTAAGAAAAGCACTAAGTATCTAAAATACAGATTTTTTTTTTTCCTAAAATATGGGAAAATAATAGTTGGATCCTGATGAATCTATCAGGTAAATATTGGTAATGGGTAATTTTTGTTAATTAATACACATAATCACTGTTTTGAGGGTGGTTTTTTCTTTATTTTTTTTAAGAAAGGTCAAAAAATGCTCCAAAACATTTTAAAAGGAAGAAAACAAGCAAAAAAACAAACCCCCAACACCCAACCTTAAGAAACTTAAAGGCAACCATAACTGTACTAGCCACACGTGCTGAGCTGTTTTCCAGTCATGCACTGGTTTGTGAACCCAGTATTTTTTAGGTGTTTAGGCACTAATGCTGAGTAGCAGAAGGAGTATGCACTAAACACAAAATCATTGTGAGCAGAGATATTTGAAATGTCTAAAATGACAGGGAACACAAGCACTAAAATGAGTCCCACAGAGAAGCAGATTCCACTGTAGGGAAACGAGGCAGTGAGGCTCAGGAAAGGATGGAGCTGATCACATTCTGTGTCAGGTTGTTGCTTCTGAATGGTTAAAATGTAAATCATAAGTAAACCATATATATATGTATATATATAACCTTCTATGGTAAATTAGCAGAAGTAAATCAAGTAATATGTTTTTGATTAAAAAACAACGTCAAGTGGTTGTCTTAAAGAAGATTTGTATTTTTCAAATTACATGGTTTTGTTACTAAATTAGTTTCAACTTATGAATATTCATAATATACTCCTTAACAGTGTCAAACAGCTTATGCATGAGAATTAGCTATGTCATTTTCAAGCTAAACTGACTAAGTGTTCAGAAATTTTGAGGAAATGAATGTTCTTTAAATAGCTAAACAGTGATTTCTGCTGCTTGTGATGCTTAGGGTGCAGCTGCACAAACAAAAGCTCCCTTAGCTGGAGTTTGAATTTGCAGCATGCTCATTACTTAAGAGTAACTTTTAGATTAAAAATTTCACTTGAGAAGATTTGAAATACCTTCCTGTGTGCTCAATGAGAAATAACTCTGGCCTTTACAGGGAGTGAGAGCATGCAAACAAGGAGTTTTCTCTGAGTAGCTGAGAGGCCACAAAGCAGCAGCAGCAGCACCTCCTTTGTATAGCTGGATGAAGCAGCTGCTGAGGTTACTCTGTCAGATGAATCCTCTTTTTCTGTGGGAGAAACCCTGGCATGGAGTTCTCTGTGGTTACCTGCATTAAGGACAGAGCTTGTCTTAAATCAGTGTGTTGTCATAGAAAAAGTTTGTTTCTATCTGAATGCTTTTGAAAAGCATTAATTTTAAATCCAAGTTTAGCAAGACAAAGGAAAATACTCACAAAATTATCCTGATCATGATTTCCTTACTGCCGCCAGGTTTTCTCTCCACTTGCAGGTCTTGTCGACCATCACAGTACTTCTGTTCTTTTCCCCAGCTTAGTAGTATACATTTCTCCATACACATCTTCTGAGAGATGTGGGGGTGAAATATTTATCAGAGTTTCTTTTGCTGCACTGGCTGCAGCTTTTACAGAATAGGAGGTAGTGGTTAGATCACTGAAAATTGTACAAAGAGAAGGAGTGTAAATCACCTCCAAAGGATTGATGGTGCACCTTCAATCAGGTGACAGCTGAGCTTTGAGTATACCTCAATATCAGGAGCTGTGAGCTGAGGGACGTTCATTCCTGAGATTACCATAGTCTAAGGTACCAATTTATACAACTAAAAGCTGTGACCTCCATAATTTATTCATTTGCAGTATTTGTTCTTACAAATAGAATGGTCATAGTCATGGAAGTGGTATTTATGCATTTAAATGAGTTTATTTCCTACTCTTAATTAGATATTTTTATCTGATTTTTTTTTCCCTGTACTTTGTTGTTGGTTTTGGGGGGGTGGTTGTATTTTGTTTCTTTCAGTTGCCATGATCTCAAAGCCTTCCTTTTTTGTTTTATGCTCCTGCGCTGTTTCCCATAAACAGCTGTAGAGCAGGAAATTCAGAGGAGAGTGTAAAGAACTCCCAAACAGATAATTTGCCAGTTATTTCATTAGGCTCAAGCCACTAGTTTGGCTTTGGCTCTTATTTGGTTCTAATTCTTGCCAAGCTTCTCTGCAGCAGCCCCTGGCTGCCTCCCTTCACTGCAGGGTGTGTTTGAGGCATGGGAAGCGCTGGATGAGTGGCAGATGAGGCAGCAAGGCTGCCCTGCTGATTCCATAGGGGCGGAAGGAGGAATGAAGGTGTGGGACAGCACACAGTAATGGTTATGCATCTGAACTGGATTTAGAAACTTGAAACTTGGCATGCAGAAGTTGATGTTTCTTCAGCTTGATAATTTTCTTTACATTTCATCAAGTACTGTGAATTTAAGGAAATGCTACAGGGGAATTCTTGGTTTCTTCAAAATGAGTAACTAGTGCAGCACAGAATCCATTTTTCTACAGAAAGGTGAAAAATGTTTTATTTTTGCTTTCTTGGAAAGTGGAAGTAAAAAGAAAGATACTGTTTCTCAGTTGCAGGGTTTGTCTCAAAGGTAGTCAGCCTTTCCTGCTGCTCTTCCTCTAGAGTATGGTAGTATTGTCACTTTTATAATTTTCTGAGTAATTATTGTGAAAGGACATTGCAAAAATACCTTTCCTCTGTTGCTATAAAAGTCAGTCTTAAAATAACAGGTACTGACTCAACTGCCCTACATAAATGTTGGTATTTTAATAACCAGAAAAGAGTACAGCAGAGTTTGGGATAGACCCATTACTTGCAGTGCAGGGTTAAATCCTTATACTGAAGATTAATGGGAGTTTGCTGCCTCTAAAAGTTATAGAAGCTGCTCACTGCACCAAATGTCAGCTCCAGCTTATTGTAACTAATCATGGGTAGCTTCACTAACGCTCAGGGAACAGAGGCTTTGAGTAAATTTGTGTTTTCTATGGCCTTGTGTGAGAGCTTCTATTTGTACTTCAGAGATCATGAGATAAAGAGTTCTAACTTTCATGATGGAAACTTAAAAGCCATTCGTCTAAGTGATATTTAAATCATGGAGTGAGCCCTCTCATTAGGTTTCTTTTCTTTTGCATTACAAACCACGCTGTTATGGATGCATGGACGTAGAAGTCTGATAATGCCCTGTTGGAGTCCTTTCCAACAGGTTTTTCTCTGGGTGGGATCTCCGACCTTTCTCAGTGTTTAATGCTTGTAGGATACCTCACATAATGTTTAAGTCATTTTCAGATAAAATCCACGATTTCATGTTAAAAAGGTTTTTCTCCTGTCAGCTCTGCAAATAGAAATGGCTGGAATATACTGCAGCTTTTTAGCATGTTGGTGCTATGTGTTATGTTCAGTGAGGTTTCACAGCAATAACTGAGAGCAGAATTTATTCTTGCAGGGATTGTGTTGCTTTGGAAGCAGACATGTGACCTCACTGTTTTCTTTGGTGCTGTGTTGACTCTGGGGAGTTTACAAGAATAAACAGTAGTGCAGGTCTTTTGTGTGTTACATTAAGGTAATTGGATAAGGCATGAGCAGAACTAATTATCATGAGAGTGCTATTTCTGGGCACTAAAACTCTTCAAGTCAGGAATGCATTGCAATTTCTTGGTCCTGGTTTTCCATCCAAAGCTTAAGCAGATCTTGTTTGGAAATTTCCACAGCCAGTTGCTTATATTTACGTTACCAACCCTTGGTGAAAGTGATCGTAGGTAAAATGAAACAATACAACAAATAGGAAAGGTTTCTTTTAATGTGTATTTTTAAAAGTTTATGGTTGGTTGAAATGTAAGACTGTTAAAGTTTGAAGTTGTCTGTCTTCCCTAAACCGGGATCTATAAAGAGTTTGGAATATTTTCTCTATTTTCTTCCATCTCTTTAGTGGAAACATATTGCTGTCATTGTCGTGATAGTTTCTGTACCTCTGTGTTCATTTGAAAAGCCCATGTACCTGACGTGAAGCTCAGCTGAAAATGTTGTCTCTTCTGTCTTTTCAAAGGAAGGTGCATCTGCTCGGAAAACACAAACTCCGGCAGCACAGCCTGTGCCACGCCCAGGTAAGGTGGCCCCCTGTCACACGTGCTTGTGTCCCAATATGCATGAGTTTCGAAGAAGTTCTGTTGAAAAACCTCAGCTAGCTCAAGAATGAAGTATGGGTCATTTATGTTTGGCCTTTAGCTGTGCATATGTTGGAAAAAACCCATAGCCCTTTGTTTAATGTTACACCATGGGGCTTGGGGTCATTCTCTTCAGTGTGTCGCCCAGTTAGCCCACTGAAAGGATACACTGCTGAAATTAAAAAGGCAAGAACTTCTTGGCTGTGGGCTTGGTATGTCACCAATTAAAATTCCACAAAATTCCCATTCAAATGATTAATAAGAGGTGGTTAATACTGCAAGGATAAACAACATAAACAGAATAGCTAATCTCAAAAAGAGGTATATTATTACCTCAAGGATTAATATATCAGAAATAAGTAGTTCTCTGAATGTATTACCATTACTTCTTCACCCTTCTTAAGCACATAGGGTATTTGTAATGGGGCAAAAATCCTCAACTGGGTTTTTAGTCCCTATTTAGTAAATTTTGGCTACCAAGTCCATTTGTCTGTCAGGTTGAATCTCGAGTTTTGATGCAGTGATGGGATAATAAATGTACTTTGTTTAAATGAGAAACCCTTAGGATGAGTTTCTAGAAGTAAGACCAGTACATGAGACAGACAGCGTTTGCAAACTCAAGTGCAGATTTGCCCCTGGTTTACGTACTTTGAGAGTGTCGTGGTTTGGTGGAAGAAGGTCTCAAGTGAAAGGTGCTATTTCAGGACAAGATGATATTATGAAGGTCCTGGGGACGTTTTGGGGGGCTTAGAAGCAAAGCTACCAGTTAAAATGAATATACTTTTTCCAGAAGTACTGCTGGAATACTGTATATCCTTGTTGAGACTCTAAATGCTTTCAATGTGTGCCTCACTAATTCCTTGAGATTTGTTTGCAGGATTTAATGCTCAGACTTAATATTGTAAAGCTGCTTCTTCCCCCCAAATCCATTCTAATATTGAATGTTCTCAGCATGCCTAAATGCTGTTGTGCACAGATTCTTCTGTTTGGTTATTTTGGAACTGGAAAGGTCATGCTGCCTGTCATACTTATCTCACTAGCCCCGTTAAGCATCCTAATGCAGATGGAGTTGACAGACAGCGCTGTGAAAAGGGTAGAAGTGGCAAGAACAGAAATGTGACTGAGTTGTCACAGTCCCTGCTGCTGGCTCTGACTTCCTGGGCATTTCCTGCCAGCAGTGTGGGGTCTGTACATTATATAGGTGATTCTGATGCTGCTCTGCTCTAAGGCCAGCCCCATCCGTTGTCTTTCCTCTATACTGGAAATCAAAGAGAGAATAAAGAAGACAGGTGTAGTCAGAAGAGGTTTCTCTTTCTGCATGTTCTAGGATATTTTTGTGTTTTGATATTTGGATATTTTAAGAATTCAGCTGTTCTATTCTTAGCAGTCAAAGCAACTAAAACCTGCTGTTTCCAGGAAGGTGCTGCTTTGCACATAGGAAGCATTAGTTAAATTAGGCTAAATTGTTGTACAGCAGTGATTTGAAGAAAATACTTGAGATGCACTCTTAAATTATATTTTTGGCGCCATTTTGCATTACCAACCTTTCTCCAGACCTGTCTTTGTACAGCTATTAAATTTCTTACAGATGCTTATTTTCCCTTCCCCTCCTTTTTGTTTTATTGTTTTTCACCTTAAGGCATATGGCTCTGCCCATGATTTCAAGAACATTTTTACTTTAAGGAGATACCTCGATTAAAAAAATAATAAATTAAAAATCACTGGGTAGGTAAAGTTCATGTAGTTGTGTTGCCAATTATATCTGTGCATTTGACAGTGTCAGGAAAAGATAATTAAGGATATGGTCTCAATATTTCAACAATGGCAAGTATGTGCTGTGAATATTTATACTGTTCTAGGAAGTTTCTGAAACAGTTGGTCATAAATAAACATGAGCAAGTTGGTGCTAAGCAATTGGAAGTCAATTAATGAAATTTGTCATGCATAGTAGCAGTTGAGACTCGAGTTAGTCTGCATCAATCTCTCTGTCAGATGTCTCTGTCTACTACTCACCATTTTCTGAACTAGGATAAATATGGATGATGATGGTGATGATCAAGTGCTACACTACTCTGCTGAAGCTAGGGCTCCTGAAAACTGAACTATAAAATGTTTATTTGGGGAAACCAGGTAGGTCAGTAATAGCACCAAAGTGAAGAGACAAAGATGCTTTTCCACTCCTGGAATGCAGTGTCTTCTGCACTGAGGTGCTCACAACTTGCAAGGCTGAAGGGGAAACATTTTACTGGAGAGGTGGGGGGCAGTTTTTTGGTTTCCACCAGTCAAACAGTGGTTTTGTGGGTTTCTTTGGTGATTGAGGGTAATTTTGTTTGGGGGTAAGTTGTTTTTTTTTTCTTTTCCCGTTTTTTAATTTTTTTTTTGGTTGCTTGGGTGGTTTTCTCCTTGAGTGTCGAGCTTGACTGTTTGTAGCTCCTGAAGACCTCATGTAACTCAAGCTCCAATCCAAAATTAACCTGAGTAAGCCTGAAATTCACGTTTTGATTGTTGAAATGTCTATATGTGTTCAGGATAGCTAAATCCCATGGATGTCATGTGCAATAATAACTGCTAATGAAAAGGGAGGTGTAGAGATCAATTTCTCGTGAAGATTTTCCTGTTGGTTCAGCACTACTGAACTGAAGATCTACCAGCAACTTTTTTCAAGATTGTTGGGAATTTTTGTCCATGGTGTCATGTCCTGGCCTTTTGTGGAGGATGGAGTGGGGATGAGTAGCTTTAGTAAAATTGGGAGAGATTGATTCAGTTCTCCTAAGGTCTGCTTCAGATGGTCAAAAGCTGTTTGTTTTCTGAATGCTCAAACCCAATTTATAAATCCCCTCTTCATCTTAGTGTCTTGCATGTGTAAAAATGATCTAATGACTGTGGTATGACTTTCCCTATTCACTCCTGCAATTAAAGGGATGCCTTGCAATGATCAATGACATTTGGATTTATATCCTAGTCATTCTGCTGTATTTTTTGTTGTTTTTTTTTCTCAGTTTCTCAAGCAAGACCACCTCCAAACCAGAAAAAAGGTGAGTGAACTTTAATCACATGATGCTTTTAATTTTTGTGCGAGTTGTGCCCACTTTTCCTTTTTTTTTCCTGACACTACGAGCAATAATATAAGCAAGCAGTGGAATATGTAGCATGTATTCTGTATAGCATAATAGCATTCTGTTTTGCTAAATATGGCTCCCACACATGTTGAGAGAGTAGTGGTATAGAGATCTGCTTTTTTGGTGAATGAAAACCTTGTCTTTAGAAAAGCTTTACTACTATTTTCCTTGACTATTTTTTCATGATTGGTACCTTTTAAGTGAGAGTTTTGTTATGTACAGTTCCTTTAATGAAAAAAGGGGGGAGAGGAGGAAACAACAACCAGAACACAACAAAAAAAACCACTCCAGGCAAGTTTAACTTTATTATCTCTACAGGATCTCGAACTCCCATAATCATTATTCCAGCAGCCACGACCTCTTTAATAACAATGCTTAATGCAAAGGACCTTCTGCAAGATCTGAAGTAAGTACCTGATTAGAACATACTGTATAACAATTTGTTTTCAGATACCAAGTTATACTAGCACCTAATTAGTAATTAAGCAAGAGGGTTCGTTTACTCTCTTGTGACAAGCTAGTTTTATAGACCAGAGTAGAAAAGAAATTAATTCCTCTTGAATAGTAGGAATATAGCAGGAACCTGATTCAGAGTTTTGGCTCAGTTGTGACCTGTGGGCACACGTAGGAAATTCCTGCAGTAGCAGGTGGAATGTGTGCAGTGCTTTTCTCTGATCATCTGTGCAGCCACGTGCAAGTGAACCCTTCCAATGGAAGAATGCTGAGAGGAGCTGACCAAGGGAGCTCATGGAGCTCAGAAAATATGTTGGGAAAGGACCACAGTTATTGTAAAGGAGAAGATGACCAGATGGGCTGTATTGGGCTTTATTTGCACAACCAAGCATCCCAGCTGGTTGTGCAAATAAAGAATTTTTTCTGAAGTTCACAAAGTGTTGTTAGGTATTGATGCAAACGCAACCAGGGAAATTTCAGTGAGTTGCTAAGACTTGTTTATCTCATCACACAACTGATTCTAAGATTTAGTTCATTATGGGTGAATAAATTTTTCTGCTTGTCCAACAGATTATGGTTTTTAGACTTGCCTATCAGAAAATAACAGGTAATTTTTTGGAAACAGTCATTTTGACAGAGGAATACACTGTTGTAGGTTGTCTGCAATGATATGTCCAAAAAATGGAGGGCTCATCTTTTTATCACCTCCAACACTCATCTTTTGTGATGCTGTTACACTGCTTTTTGTCCAAAGCAGGTTCTTGTGGTGGTGCAGCTTCTGCTGGAGTTGCTAGAATTGTTTAAAACTGTGCTCTGAGATACCAGGTGCCTTCTGATTTGCAGCTAGTTCCAGTTCCTTTCTTACTGCCACAGGCCATCAAAGCTCCAGTGAGCGTACTGGACTCTTGGTGTCTCTTCTGAAATACTCTGAGAGAAGGCTGGCTTTTAACATTACAGTTTGATGTGCAGGCCATCACAGCACTGATCAGTTGGATTGACAGAGGATGTTGCTTGTTTATGTGGGTTTTTATATTTTTGAGAAAACCTGACAAGCCCTGGCTTTTGCAGCTGTATCATTTGTAACTTCCTGGCACTCCAGCAATGAGTGAAGCACCTGCGTAGTGGGTTGACCACTGGCCAAACCCCAGTGCACTCACAAAAATCATCTACTCATCTTCCTCTGCTGTAATTGGAGCAGGGGAGGGGAAAATAACAAGTTAAACTAAAGCTCATGGGGTTGAGATAAGGATTAGGAGAAAATGCTTTAGGGGCAAAACAGGCTCAAAACTTTAAAGGATGTGAAGAAAACTTTATTAACAGAATTAAAAGGAGAATGATAAGAACTACAATACATCTTCAGAACACATTTCCTCCCCTCAGCCCTTTCTATTTCCCACCGACATGTAAAGAGACAAAACCTGGGATTTGGAGTCAGTTTACCACTTCTAAAATGAAATCTTTCTTCAGTTCACTTAGGGAGAGGAGGCTCTTCTGTCATGCCACAGACAACAGTTTCTCATGGTTTTAATTTTCATGAACAGCAGCCTGCTTAGAAATCTGCCATCTTGACACAAATCTCCCACATTTAGGCTGTAGGCTGCCTCTGTAGGTCACTGGCTTATGAGATGAGCTATTCTAGTATAGAAGCAAAGGTTCTCTTCTGTCTCTGGAAGCAAATGTTCTCTCTCTATTCAAGTCATATCACTGCTTCTTTCAACATCTATATTCTCCAGTTGTCTTCTGAGCTGTGGATGAATGCTGCATCCCCCCATACCCATTATGAATTGCAGGGAAATAGTCTGGTGTATTACAGTCTCACCTTGGCTTGCAAGGGGTTTTCAGCTCTGAAACCGGAGCATCTCCTCTCCTCCTTTCCGCTGGGCTTCGGCCCCTCCTTCTTCCCTGACCTTGGTGTTGCCCTTTTGTTTTCTTCACGTGCCTTCACCTTTCCTTTTGTCTGACTGGAGAGAAGATTGGCGTCCACAGATTTATTTGCTCTTGGATAGAGTTTTCAGCGCTGGAAAGGTTGATCTCGGCCAGGTTGTGCATTGGGGAGATGGCTCGCTGTGCTCCTGGCCGTGCTCCACGCTGTGCTGATCGTATGGGTCTCTGCTGGCACTGTGCAGGCCCCTCTGGCTGCTGGCTCTGCTCTGGGGCTGCCCTGGTGTGGGCTGCAGAGCCGCCCCCGGTCCCAGCGTGCCAGGATGGGAAATCCACGCTGATTTTCCAGCAGTGGGAATTGTGGCAGCTGCGCTGGTGGGGCGGGGCTTCTCTTTTCTGTAGAAAGCAGGAAGTGAGAGAGACCTTTATGTGGGTATTTTTGTACTTAAATATGATTTATAGAGATGTGTCCAGCTTCTCTGATTGGCTTAGCAGTGTATCAGTTTTCAAAGCCAGCTAGCTATTGGTTCTGTCAGCTAGAAAGGAAGCTGTAATATTTATAATAGGAAAAGTCACTTCTATGACTCTTTTTCCTCCTCACCAAAACTTCAGTTAAGGCAAGCTCAGGATAATCGGTCTGTCGTGTCTAAGTGCACCTGTGCCAGGAGTCAGAGTTTTCAGCTGTTCTCAGCTCCACTGGGGCACAGTTGCTGTCAACTTGCCAAAGCCTGTCCCAAGAGCATGCTCATATTTCAGTGCAATGAACATGATCCAGAACAAACTGAAAGGAAGTTTGAGGGTTCAAAGGATGACACTGTGTAGTTAGCCTGCATGAAAGAGAAGCAAGGTATGTTAATGAATCAGAAGTTTGATAGCAGAATTCAGAAGAGTAAAATATTAATTTAGCCATGACAGGTCTAGCACTCTTCTGGAAAATATGCCACCTGGCCTGTATTTGCTTGCATTCAGATTTATGGAAGCACTTTGTTCAAGAATGGCTTCAGGGTTTGTTTTTGCTGTTAAGGTATGCAGAGTGTAGAACTAGCCTTGATGTAGAGTGTGATTGATAGATATGAGATGGTTTCCCAAGGAAAGAAGACTTAGCTAATTCCTGCCTCTAAGTCAGCATCTTTTTTAACTCATTCCCCACTTGCAGCTAAATTTGACAGAAGAGCGAAGATTGCAGAGACTGCTTTCGTTGCCACAAGTTTTGGGATAAAGAAATATTGTCCAGGTAGAAAAGACACACCTAAATTAATCTTCCCTCTCTTAGCCTTGCTGGGGAAGATGCAGGCAGATTTGCATTTCTTGTATCTCTAGAGGTAGTCAGCCTGCTTCTGTTCACCATCAGAGGGAATTAGTGATACAGCAGAAGGAGGAGAGTTTTGGAGCTGGAAGGGTAAGAGCCATTGTAGGGGAGACTGTGAAGAAATGTAGGAGAAGCCTGGGGGGTTGATGCCCCCATGGTGGTTGGGATATGAATACTCCTGAGGCAACATGGTCTGTGAAGTGTGTGATCATAAAGAATGAGAATTTGGTTTTCAGAAATCAACTTTTGTGATTCTGTCCATTTAAATGTTTCTTAAAACAAAATAAGGAAAAAAATCTGCTGAAATCAAAGATCAAAAACAGATGTCAAAACTTAAAATCATAGCTGGGAATCTGTCTTTTAGGATACTTTTCGTCTATAAGCCTGGGTTGATTTATTTATTTATTGTAAGGAACTGGACTGCAATGCATTGTCACTTTGGATGTGAGAAAAATTATTTGTGTTATAATTGCCAGATATTTTAGCTTGGTGGTTGTAAAATAAATGGGAGATTCTTCGTCCAGTTCTGTGGTAGGACTTAAATTGAATAGCCAAGAACTGAGAGAAATCTATTAATTATACCAAGAATTTTGCTAAGCCTTTTCATAGTTCTGTAGTATATTAGTTTTTCATGCCAGATTTGGCTGACATTTGTATGATGCGTAGCATCTTACTTTATCACTTGTATATTAGGCTCTCTTTTAAGATAGAGAATATGGAAAGCAGGAAAGCTATCATGTGTAGAAGGAAACACATATGACAAATCCAAAGCACGGCATTAGTTTAAGATTTTATTTTTAAGATTTCTAATTTTTTTATTCAATATATTTGTTACAACTTAGATTTTGAAGGGAGACATTTCTGTATGTAATTGTAATATATACAGTTCACCTGCTAGATAATATGCAAATATTCTTGCTATGTTTTCTTGAAAGGTTACTTTTCTAATGAGCTGTGAACAGCATAAAGCGAAGTGTTTCTAAATAGTAAAAAGATAAAATTGAATTTAAAATCAGAACTGCAATACATTCTGGTATGTTGTGATGCTTCTTTAAAACATTTTATATAATATATTTTATTCTTACTCATTCTCTGAATGCAACACTGGATATCACAATTACTATGTGAAGTTGTAACTCAGTATTTGAGAATGCCTGAAGTCAGGCTTTTCAGAGGCAAGGCTTGTGGTTTACATGGAGCCAAAGTGAAGCAGGAATTCCATCAGGCAGATGAGAATGATTAAATGGTGATTATGTATTTTCATGATCATGATGCCCTTGCTTGTGATACATTTAACCATACGTGGCCAGGCAACTCGCTGGAGATTTATCCAGCTTTGATACCGAGTGAAGTGTCTGGGATCGATTCAGGCATGATGTAGTGTGAAAAAGCTTTGTTCACTTGCAAAAATAGGCGTCTAAAGCTTTTGATACTGTAATTTAACAGAAATACTGAGAGGGAGATAAAAATAAGTCTCCAGTTCTGAGCATAATCAAGTGTGTGTTGTGATGATCTCGGTTGCTGGTAAGTTGCCTTACTCTCCTTTCATGCATTTTTCAGTGTGCCTGAGCTGGGGCCCAGGAAGGGCTGGTGTGACCTCAGTGGGAGTGTTTGAAAGGCAGTGCTGCCAGGGGATGTGAGGTTAGAGCCCGGGCAGTTGAGTTCGTGGTGTTTTACCAGTTACCTCCCACAGTCTGATGGTGTTCAATTGCTAACCTGTTACCTTAGGGAAGGGACCTGCTGCCTTTGCAAAGGGAGAGTGCACCATTTTCCATGTGGGTAATGATTTTGGCAGGTAACCATGAGGGCTAATAATTTCCTACCCCTGCTAGGGTCAGGCAAGTGCATTCTGAGTAGATAAGGATTTTTTTTTCTTTTTGTTTAAATAGAGAATAGTAATCTGGAGAAGCAGCAAGAAACTGTAAGCTCCTGCACACTCAGCTTTCAGAACCCATTTCTGGTGTATAAAAAGCTGTCAAGTACAAATGTGTAGTTAAGACATTGGCTATGGTATTATATAGTCGTATTATAAATAATCTCCAAGAGAAGATGGGATTTTTGGTGTTTAATACTCAGTTTTCTTATGCTTGTGTTTTATGTCTGGGTAGTGATGACATAGGCCATGTATATTTATAATCATACAGTAATTTCTATTGATTTTCACTTCTTGAGCACATGACTTTTACTGGGCTTACTGAGTGGATGATTCCCGGAAATTCAAACATATATTCCATAAACTTTCTGTAAGCTGTCCTTTATTCCTGTACTCTGTGTGTTTGTCTGTATGTAAGTGCTTGCTTCAATGCTTGCTTTGTGACAGTTGTCTTCTCTGCTGTCCCGTTTGAATCTGCTCATTGATAGCTTTTCCTTAGAAGATATCTTTGTGTTGTGCTCTAGAGAATTGCGCTCGAAAATTCTGATTTTTTTCCAGGAAATAAAACTGAAGCCATTGTCTAGAAGGGACATAACTGAGGCCCAAGTGAATGGTGCCTCAATGGCTGTAACACAGCTGAAATGGGCAGAAACTGCCAAAAACTAGTGTTGAAATGAGTTCTTAAACACAGAAATGTTTATAGCAGAGAATGTGAAGAGACTCAGGGTGGTGAAGTTGTTACTCTGTGGCACAGCAATATTGCCACTACCCTTCATTTGGCAGGGCTGCTTTGCTTTCCTGTTTCCATTTAAAATGTGTTTGCTTCCTCACATTTACAAATTAAATTTAAAATGTGACCTTTTAGATCCCTGTTCAGATGAATACTTGATTATCACTGTGATGTGCGTAGAGCTGTTTGGTTTTTATTCACGTTTTCTCTGAGAGTTTGTTCTTGTTTAATGTAGGTAATGGAAAATAACAAAATTCTTCTCAAGCTGCCCACCATTTCAGGTGACCCTGGCTTTTCCTATAAACACTGGCCAGTTGGATAAAAGGTGTTTGAGGGCTTGTTTCTCTAGTTTATTTTTACATTTATCTTCATTCTTTTCAGCCCAGATTCCTTCAGTTATAATGAGTGATGAGAGACTCATTAGTAGTTTTCTTAAAAGCTGAAGGACCACCAAGCAAATCCCCATTTTAGGTGACAGAGTTTGCTATCAGTTATTACTGGCAAAGCAAAGCCTGTGACACACTGGCAGGACAGGCCATTAGGAGTCCTCATGATAAAGGTGCACCTCACTTTGGAATTTTCAAATTAGCAAATTGATGAGAAATACTTAAATTCTGATGCCACCTTGGGTGGCTTTTTCCAGTGTAGAACTCAGCTGAATGCCTCCTTGTAGCATGCAGTTGTATGTGTCAGTTTGTTGTGATGGATAAAACATATGTAAATATTAACTGTTTGCTAATTACTTCACTTATTAGGGAAATTATTATTTTAATTCCTAAAAAATATGTTCTAGGTGGCCAGTGTGTACTTTTCTCCCAGTGTCCTGTACAGCTTTTTTGTCTGTTGTCTTTAGAATGATGGGGTTTCACATGTACTAGACAGACAAGCATAAAAGCTGTGATGCTTTTTCTTTATTTGCAGTTCTAGTCAGCTTTAATGCACCAGTCACAGTTATTTGCAGGTGTTGGAGTTTTTTTAATTTCCCAGTGCAGTTGTATCAATTGAATGCATTTGGACACACCTTTCAGAAATTGCATGTGCCTTTCTGAAACAGTGTTAAATAGTGAGGAGTATGAGGGGACATCATCTGGTAATTTACATTGGGAAAGTAAAACAGTTTTCCTTGGAGGTTTATTGACAATTTTCACCTGCTACTTTAAAAACATGTTTGCTTGGGGTTTGTTTTTTTTTTTTCTTTTTTTTGGTTGTTTTTTTTTCTTCCCCTAAAATGCCATTTTCTCATTGGATATGTAGTGAAAACTAGTTTTAAAGTTGACTGAATAATGAACTTCGTATTCAATCTTGCATTCTTTTTTCCTGCTTATCCAACAATAGGAAGTGCAGTCTGCCTGTTAAAGCACATTCAAATTTGGTTTTTAGCATTCAAATAGAAAGAAGTTGAGGAGAACAATTAGAAGCCCCGCAAACAACTTATCCAAAAAATACAGTAAACTGCTCAAAAGCACCATGTGCACTGTAATGAAGAGAAATGTTACCAACTATGTACTGTGCTTTTAAAATGTGCCACAAATCCTCCTGCTAACCACTGCAGTTAAGGGAAACAGAGTTTTATTTTTATCAGAAGCTTTGGCAATGAAATGTCAGCAGCAGACGGGGCTGTAGTGCAGCTGGGTGGTTCTGAATAGAATATGAGGAGAGCACAGGCCTGAACTCTGCTCTTGTGCTGGCCTGGAAGGTGCTGCTGGTCACATCAACTTCCCTTTCCATGACACACTGCTAATTCTATGACAGGCCTGACTCTGCTCCCTTTCTTTTATCTAACTCAAAATCCACTGAGATTTATCAGTAAAAAGGCCCACACTCCTTTCACATTTACGATGCCAATTTTGAGACCTGTTCTGGGGATTTTACTATCACCATAAAGAAGAGGGCCTTGAAATGCCATTGCATTTGTTTTTTAAGGTGAGGGGGCTGAAAGATTAAGGATCTGTACTTAATTGGCAGGCGAAAAGCCGTGTCACATCTTAGCGTTTATTTTTGTCATATGGACATTATATATGACGTGAGGGCCACATTGTCTGGATTTCACAAGCACTTATTCCATCACAGAATCTATTTAGGAAAAAACCCAAAAAACTGTAGTGTCATGCATTGTAGTAACCTCATTAATCATTGATAATGAAAAATCACCATTCTCCAAAAAAATCAAACCTCACTCAAAACTGTTTTTGACTAAAAATCCCAGCTTTCTTGAGAAAATTCTAATTGGTAATAATTCTAATGGCTCCAAGAGCTCTTAAAACTTGCTCCAGGAAGCAATTGTTTTAATGCCCGGCTCACCCTTGGTCACTAAAAAGAATAGTTGTGGTCACTTTGCAGGTTGTGGTCTGGCTCCTCATCTGCAAATGTGCTGTGTAAGGCCCAAAATGTCCTAAGAATGGGTCATGCTGTATTTTTGAGGCACAGAGGACCTTTTAGTGTGACTGTTTTTATCATGAGAGCTTCTGAAATATTATTCTTCCGTTTTTTTGGTGTTCTGAATGAGTAGTGATGGAGACTTGGGATTGTGAGAACGAGGTGGCTTCAGTGACTGCTGTCAGTAATGCCAGGTTCTGATAAAGCTGTTACTTCTCCTGCTGATTCCATGCAGTAAATTGCCCTTGCCTACTGAGGGGTTTGTTATTCCCTAAGGTTTGTGCCATCAGATGAGAAGAAGAAGCAGGGCTGTCAACGAGAGAATGAGACTCTAATACAGAGGAGGAAGGACCAGATGCAGCCGGGGGGAACCACAGTCAGCGTCACCGTCCCTTACCGAGTCGTAGACCAACCTCTGAAACTTATGCCACAAGACTGGTAAGGACATTTCTCCTTTACACAATTTCTTACCCAGAACAGTGCAGAATTTGGAGGGGAACAATAAAATCCTCTGAAAGCTACTGAAAAGTGAAGATACAGATATAAGGATGGATTTTATTAACCGGATAGGAGTCTTCAGCTGAAAATAAAATGAAACTAAATTAATCTAGAAGATCTTTAAAACTTACAACACTTTCTATTTTAACAGTGTGAGCAGCACAGTTTGTATTATTGGGTATTATTGCCAGAAATGTTCCAGAAATTCCAATAGAAATGTTCATATTATTTTTCTGGTTTGTGGTGGTGTAATGTGCAAGTCGCTGAACCATGATCTGCAAGAAAACCCCTCCTCTCCTGTCTGCTTCCTGAGGGAGAATCTGTTGGGAAGATACATTTGCAGGCCATCAGCATCTGACATTCCAACTTCTTCAACAGTTAAAGAAAGAAAATACATCAGACAGTAAAGACTGAATTGTGATTCCAGTATTGGAACTATGGGAATTTTACTTCTGAAGGAAGAGCCCTAGTTGCAGAAAGGAAATTGTTGATAGTTTTTATTAAAACTGAAAAATCTGAAAACTGATTATTTGGTCTCTAGCCCATTCTTCAAGGCTATAAAAAATAGCTCTCTTTGAACAGAAGAACTCTGGAGAAGCATTTCTATTGTTGTTTGACATCTTCCTGTTATTCAATGATGTGCATTATGCAACATTTTTACTTCTTCCTCGCAAGTGAGAAGATTTGGGACATAGGCAATGACATATTTGGTGATTTTGTAGTTTCCGAATTAGATTGTAGTGGAGATGAATACTTTGAAAAGGTTCTCTTCCTAAATCAATTTTGTCTGTATTTAGAACTTGAACTAATCAGAAATCAGTGGATTTAAAATTCTGAATATTAAATAGCACTTAAAATATTTGATGATTAAACCTTTAAGAACCATCTAAACTACTTTCTAAAGTATTTCTGACCAAAGACATTAAATAGTGTGTGGTTTTTTATCTTGGTGTTACCCAAGAAAGCCATTCTATATAAAACCTGCAAAAAAAAAAAAAATCCCAGACTACGAAACTTCACCTTGATTATTCTTTTTCATTTGGGATTTAGTGGATTTAATGATAAATTAAATTTGGGGATTAGATTAGAGAGGTAATTATTTGTTGTGGTAGGTAGGAACTGTGGTTGGATGATGTAAATGTTCAAGAGAAAGATAGACCATATGTGGGGAGGTCATTTATTCTTAAAGGTGAGGTTTTTTTAAATTTTGCTAATGCAAAAGCTTAATCTTAATCACAAATTTATTTTCTCTGACCACAGGTAATGGTTGTGTACTCTTAAAATAGCTGAAATTTCACTTTGCAGAAGTTTAGCAGCTGTTGCTTCTCGTTAATTTTCAGCCTGGAAGTCAGCAGTGTTGAGAATAAAAGCTTTTAAATCTGCACATCTCAGTTTCAAATGCTGTTTGCAGAAGCTTGTATCTGGAAATGTTGGAGCACTTTTCAAAAGCAAAGTAATGATGACCACAAATAAACACTGACTTCTAAAAATTGTAACTGAGCTGGCTTCTGCAAAGGACAGGGCTAAAGCCCAGAGGAATCACAGGAATGTTTTTTTTTCTTTACAAGCGGAACAGCAATTGTGCTGAGCTGTGGTTGTTAAATGTGCTATCCTGTATAAAAGAGGCGGCTGTGCCGAGGCACAGTGCCTGTTTAGGACAGCAGGTCACTGAAATGTGCCAGGCCAAGCCCAGTTCCATCCTCTGTGTGTTGCAGGGACCGTGTGGTGGCCGTGTTTGTCCAGGGCCCCGCCTGGCAGTTCAAGGGCTGGCCTTGGCTCCTGCCGGATGGATCTCCTGTTGATATCTTTGCAAAAAGTAAGGGATTTCTTTTGTTCCTTGGTTTGGGGTTTGTTGTTGTGTTTGGGGTTTCTTGTAGGGTGTTTGTGCTTGTGACAGAGTGTGGCCAAAGTGCTGCTGGGCACAGGTGGCTGAGCAGACTTTGGGCTGTGGTCTCCTCACCATGGCAAATATTCTCACGCCCTTTGTGGTTGTTCTGCTCTGATCCGATCTGTGGAAGCTCATGGAAAACTTCTCAGAGCTGTCAGCTGCAAGAGTGACAAGTAGCTGGTGTACAAATCTGCTTTCCAATCTTCTAAAAAAAGGGTGAACAGACAATTTGTATTCCAGCAATTCATAGATAACAGGTTTACAGGCTTCACATTCCAGTGCTGTTTTGTAGTGAGGATTAATCACCTAGAAGGTGCTGAAAATATGATTTGGTGTCTGACAAAAACTTCACAGTTTTAAAAAGTTGAAGTTTCAAGTGAGCTAGATGTTAGCATTGTACAGATCTGAACAGGTCTTTTGAGTCCCCACCACTCTGGTGCTTTGAGGCAATTCTGTGGCACAGTTCACGCATCTGACTGAGAGCTGGGCCATCATCTCTAAGGAGTCGGTCAGCTTCTCTTCTCTGTTGCTTCAGTTTGGAGTTGTCTTAGAAAACAGATCTTTTGATGGTGTCCTGTGGCTTCAGCTAGTTTAAAGAAATGCCAAACCAACACACACACACACACAAAAAGAAAAGGCAACAGACTCAAACCTACTTTAGTTCAGTTCTGTCATCTTGCAGTCAGTGTGGTGAGGAAACAAGTTTGATCAGGTTTTGTGTGTGCCTCACTTTGGTATGTGATGTAGAATACAGAAAGAGAATGCTGCTTTGGTGAACAACAAGGAAAAAACTCATTGTGGCACTGAAAACTGAAGAGAATAGAATGAGTTGCATAGAGGGGGGATTGGGAAAGAGAGGAAGAGACTGAAAGTCTTTGTGGAAGCAAAGCTATGCCATGGGAGAGAGCTTAACAAAAGAGACTAATGAAAGAAGGAATTAGCACTTCAAACTAAAGATACTGAGAAAATGGCAATTGAGAAAAGCAAAGCCAAGAAAAATGCAGTGGAATATTGAAGGTCTAGCTAGCAGTTATGTGCTGCTTCCTATTAATTTTATCATTTTTATATATAAATATATGGAGGGCCGTAGGAATTGTTCTGACTTGCCTTGACATTCCTGGTCCACGTGCCAAAAGATCACAATCACAGCCTGCACAGTTCAGGCTGAAGGTGTACAAATTCTTTTCAATATTTCAAGTGAAAGAGGGATATCTGGTCTTTATTCATACATTGAAATGGATCTTCACTTTAGAAATTAATTCCATTCATTCAAAGCATGGTATTTTTAAAATATTTTCCTGGTAAAGTGTATTTCTAGAACTTTCCCTAATGACTTTGCTCACCCCTCAAATGAAAGCAGGTAAATGAAAGGAGCACAGACAGCATCAATCCAGTTTTATGGATCTATTTTTATCTGAAGCTCTTGTTTTGCCATATTTATAGTGTTCAGTAGTCTTCACAGATGTGGTTTCTGGCATTTGCAGCCATTGATTGTTTCAGCTGCAGTTTGCATTTCTTTTTCTGAGTCTTCTGGGTCTGTTGTGGTCACCAGGTGTTCAAGGCTTGTCACTGTCCTGCTGGAAAACAAGCAGGTAGCTTACCAGAAAGAACAACACAATAAAATGTGTACTGGGCCAGAGCCTGCCGAACTGGTTTTATTTGATCAATTGCTTTGACACAGAACATGTCATTACCTGAGTCTCTAAAACTGTGCTCTTTAGTTTCCCTTATGCATGGCCTCCTGACTGTTTCATACACACATACCAAAGCAGCCTAATTTCACATTTACAGGTGAATGTTTGCAGTGAAGTTTTGAATGCTGTCAGTTTCATGGACAAATACTTAATTTTGACTACCATCTTAAAGGTGTTCCTCCCAGAGCACATCAGTGAGCTTTAATAGTGATTTGTTTCAGGTTCAAAAGCGGATCCTCTTGTGCCTAATAACATTTAACTTGAATGCAGAGACTCCATGTTGATGGAGTTTTCTGTAAATGCATGGCACTGGTATATCTTTTATTTGTTTTTTCAAACATGCAACGTGCTTTTTGAAAAAACTAGGTATAGCAGAGATAACGTATATATATTCTTAATCACAAAGCTTGGAAATTTATCTAGCAGAGATACAAGTCCGATTATCATTTCTTTAGTTTGTCAACAAAAAAAAAAGCTAATTTCACATACCAGTCTTCTAGGAAGTTCCCAAATGGATCTGGAAAGAGAACTGATTTTGTGAAAGACAAAATTGAGTGTGGTATCTGAAGAAGATACAACCATGGCATTAAAAAGAGCTAGTTTCCACAGGAAGGATGACTTGTCTTACTTTTCCAGTACTACTAAAATCATCGGATTGGGTTACCAGATAATTGTACAAGGCTTAAACACGTTGGTTTTAATGCTCACTGTGTAAATGCTTAGGCTTTATCTAATTCACATGTGACAGTACTTCCCAAGAGAAAAATAACAATTAATATTTTACAATTTTTAACTGAGTACTAGATCAGTGGAAACTGGCAGTTACTAAATTTCTCAGAAGGCTTTGTGTAGGATCTGGAGGTTACACTGGCATTCTACTGTCAATCTTCTACAGGTTCGTTTAGGAGATTGCCAGGTTTCCTACTCAAAGGTCTCAGCAATACCTTTTTTATTGTTTTTAATTCTTTGGCAGTTCACAGATTCTC
The DNA here is from genome assembly GCA_013400315.1 of Bombycilla garrulus. Taxonomy (NCBI): domain Eukaryota; kingdom Metazoa; phylum Chordata; class Aves; order Passeriformes; family Bombycillidae; genus Bombycilla; species Bombycilla garrulus. Next base: position 1,242,655 of record VXBU01012612.1, on the reverse strand, counting down.
AGAAAGAACTTCCTTGTTTCTCAAAGAGAATTGAATTGGCAGTGTGTTTCTGCTGTTCCCTTGGAATCTGTGCATCTAAAAGTAGGGGCTGCCCTTTCCCTTCACCCTGGAATAGCCTGAGAGCCATCGACCTCTGTATTTAACTGTGCCCTTTAATGACTAGTTGACTCCCTTGGATTATGGGCTTGTTCATTTTACTTCAGGCTTCATTCTGAAAAAGGAAGAGTGGGGTGGGAATGTTCTTTGACCAATAAAGAAACACTAAAATCTTCATGTTTGTACCAAATGCTTTCCTGTTTGCTGTAGTTAAAGCTTTTCATCTCAAATATGATGAAGTGCGCCTGGATCCCAATGTACAGAAATGGGATGTGACAGTGTTAGAACTCAGCTACCACAAAAGGCACTTGGACAGGCCAGTATTCCTACGCTTCTGGGAAACCTTGGACAGGTATGTTTCCTTCTGGGAGTCCTTGTTGTTCATGCTTGTATGGTTTTGGTGGGAATTTCAGGTTCTGGCAACCAGGGAATTGTTTGCAACTTAGACATCTGGACAATGTTTAGGTTGAAAGTACTGCTTGTTTTGATTTTCCCCGATGATACAGTTAATAAAATGTAGTGATATATGTTTACAGACTGTAAGTAATAATCTCCAAAGTGTGGATTTAAAGGAAGGGTAGTTACCATTAATCAGTAATTATTCAGATTAGTCCCATGATTCTCCACCTTCTGACTCTGATTCTCTGGGTCAGAACCCTCCCGAAGGGGAAGTTCACTGCAATACCTTGTTCATGTTGTAGAGAAGAAACTTTATTATCATGAAGCATGAAGAAATATTGAGGGAGGGGAGAAGCCCATGCATTTCATGAATGTTTAATTTTTTCATGTTGATTCATAGCAAACTGCTTGAATTGATTGAGTGAGGAAGAAAAATCCTGTGGGAATTATCAGAATAATTCCAATCATCAAACTTTCCATGGCTTTCTATTTAGAAGTCTCAGATGAACAATATATCCCAGAATGAACTAGTTGTCTTTACAACAGTCTTTCAGTGCTAGAGATCATGCAGTGCCTTGGAAAACTGAGTTTTCTTTGAGGCAAGGCTGTTATGTAGTGGGACAAATCCTGTGCATAACACATTGCATCTCTTTGGCAACCTTCTAATTCCCTAAGAAGTCTCTTTTAACAATGCCTGTGCATTTTATTCCTGTGAGTAAAATTCCTATAAATGCCATGAGGGTAGTCATGCTGTCTTCTGTTAATTCTTTTTTCAGGTATATGGTAAAGCACAAATCTCACTTGAGATTCTGAATCCTTCAGCTGCCATTTATTTCCTGAGGTATGGATTGAAGAAAATGGAAGGGGCTCCAGTTTGGAGACCAGAGCTCGCACTATATATGTCAAGAACTTTACAAATGAGGAGGAAGGGTCACAGTTTAAACTTTTTATAAAATCTTATTTGGATGATTCATGCTATGGCAGGTTGATACCTGTTCTTATTCAGAAGCAAAGGGGTTTTGCTTAAAACTATTTTTTTAATGTTGTTAGCCTTCTAGTCTGCAATCCAAATTGTATATTTTGATAGCAGCAGTTTCTTCTCTGTTTTGTTAAATTAGCCACATTTTTAAACAATGTGTTTTGTTCCCGAGTAGATGATAGCTGGATCTCCATGGCAGGTTCCCCGTGTGTGTGTGCGTGTGTGTGTGCGCACGGGTGTGTGTAAATAAATGTGTGGGTGTGTCTATAGATATAGTGTACAAAAAAAAGTTATAGACACACTGACGCACATGTAGATGTTCCCAGGCTTTCTAAACCACTTAGCTTCTGAGCTTCGTTTGGGGTTTCTTTGCTTACTGTTTCACTTACCGAAAATATTTTGTTGTGAATGATACTACATTTTAGTCAATAGGACTTGCAACCTGAGCAAAGTGAAAGTTGTTTTCAATAAATCAAAATGTCAACCTGTATATGTATATTCTGTCAGTCTTTGTTGAAAAAGGGAAGATCAAAAATCCATTAACCCTTTTTTTGGATTTGTAATGTCCCAGTTTACTAAATCTTTAAACTTTATTATAGGCATACCTTCAAGTCATGTTAACTTTAAATTGCCATTCTCCACACGCGTCTCTTTCTTTAAACTGAAAGTATGCATGTGTACATTCCCATCTAGCAAATACCTTTGCATATGAGTCTAAATGTTACCTAGATTAAATGATGAATAGAGGAGGAGAGAGTTGGAATTTTCTTTTCCTGGAACAGCCACCACAGGGAGTCAATAATTTTAACTTCTTTGCATTTATACCTCTATTACTATTTTCTCGTGACAAAAGTAGCCCAGACTGTCTACAGGAGTTATAATTTTCTGAGCTGAGTGGCTAATGTGGCCTCCTGAGCGTCCTGCATTGGAATGGAAAATCAGCCTTCTCCGATTACCAAAGAACAGATTTGCTTCATCTACAGTGTGAGGCCAGAGGATCCTGGTATTTGTACCAATTTACAGCATCTCTGTATCTATGGAATAACATTAAGTTGATGTTGCATACCAGTGAATGTAGAGAATGATCAAATACTGTAACACCTGCATGATTTTTTTTCTGGGATAGAAAATACGTGTTTATATTCCTGTTCTTGAAATTCCAAACCATGTTTTTTTAATATACTTTACATTTAAGGTTTGACAAAAATAAAATGTTCTGCCTATTCTGTTTTGGTTTTTATTTGAGGTTAACTTTCATTTTTAATAAAACCCAGTCACGTATCCGTGAGAGATTTTTAAAACTATGTCTTAAGTTTATGAAGACTGTGAAATCTGACTTGTAATTGTATGTTTCCATCCCTGCTAGATTGAGACTGTATTTTCAAATGGTCTTAATGGAAATGTAAAAACTCAAACCACCAAAACAACCCTGAGAATGAATCCCAAGATCAGAAGCATCTGACCCTGGATTTTGGAATGGATTCAGCGTGGTGACTGGGGAGAGTGGGCACTGCAGAACTGCTGGGCTGTCTCCTGTTGTGTGGGCAGTTGGGCAGTACCCTGTTATTGTGTTTTCCCTGTACTTAAGCTTATTAGAAATGTGTCCATGTCATACTAGAGCTGGCTGCAAACACTGAGTACTTGGTTTAAACCTGTACTGTACGGAGCAAAGCTGTAATGGCTTCTTCCACCACAGCAGCTGCTACCAGGAGCAAGTGGTTCAATTTAGAGTTCAAGTTCATTTCTGCTTTAAATAGTGAGATATCATGTGTGCATTTTTTAACTTGAACATTTCAATTTTCAGATGTAATAAGTGCCTTGAACATTTCAATTTTCAGATGTGATAAGTGCCTCATGGCCTGTGCTGTTTTAAAGAGACTTCTAGGTCTTGAACAGCAAATTTTGGAGAAGTGTGTGCTTCACATGCAGTGTGATAATGCAGACCGTAGAGTGGGCTTGCAATAGGCAAAGGTCAGTTATCTCTTCCATGTCCTGTACTTCAGTTGTGATTTCAATGCAGGTGTAATCCCAGATCCAGTATTGTATACAGGAGATGGCTTGATTTAGATGTAGATTTATGTATTTATTGGCCGTTAACTCCTCTGAAACTGCTGAAGGTACATGAATGTGGAATGGGCAGAAGAGCAACAGCCATGAAATCCTTGTGTGACCTGTGTTGGTTTTTATGGGTTGAGGACAGACCTTGAACATCTTGGAATTTTGTACTGGCAAGCAATTTGTGACCCAAGTTGCACAATATGTATTTGTGAAGGAGCTGGCACCTGATTGTGCATATTTTTGTCAGTCATAATAGTGATGTTTATAAAATGAGCCATTTTGCAATCAGATTCCTGCTGACATTATTGGAAGTTTAATTAGGTTGTCAGAATAGCATTCCTGCTGCCTTCATAAATAACTGCACATAGATTATGAAACTACTTGGACTTAAAAATTTAGCCTTACAGCAGCATTTTACAACACAGCTGGAATTTAGACACTTATGTTATGCTTAATTTATCTACACGTTAATGTAGAGTAATAAAGAAAGCTGATACTAAGAAGTGGGGAAGCTGGAGGAGCAGACATCTGTTTTACTGAGCTGCTTTCTTACTGCTGAGCAAAGTCGATGCACTACTTAGAGGTGTATAAAGTGTGTAAATTGTATTCAATTAAAATGTACAACTATGGCTGAGCTACTTCCCTGACTGCAGTTTGTTGAACAATTGAATTATCATGAGGATCAGCTATCAAATTGGCCGTTCCTGTTACACTCCTTCAGTGTTGTAACTCTGTGCTGTTTCCTAACTACAGGATGAGTGAGATGAAGCATGAGAAGTTGAGAACTGGTTTGAAGTCTGTTATTGGGCTCAGCTACTGTCAGCAGGTGATTATTGCTTTTAGTAACAGGGTTAGTGGGGCCTAGTTGGACCTGAAGTAATGACTTTATATTAAAAACTAAAATAGCTGTGATTCGTACTATTTGAGCTTTTGAATGTTAGTCTCAACAAAGCAGAAGAAAGGGGAATTTTTTTGTAAGGCAAAGTAGGGCAACTGCAGGGAATTGCATACCTGAAGAGATTGCAGACCAGCATCCTCAGCTGAGTAGGCTCACCTATTTAGCTATTACCTGGAAATTTTTGTAGGAAGGTGGTTGTGCGAATAGGTACTGAAGTCAGTGCTTGAGCTGGACAGTTTATGGAACTGTTCTGCAATGCTGTAAACCTTTTTATGTCTGAATTCAGAAAAAAATGTAGATGGCAAATTGTGTGCTGAGTTGCCCTTCATCATAAATTAAACTATTATGTTATATTTGACAGCAAATTTGGAACAGCAAATCTGTTTTTGGCTTTCATTTGCTGTGCAGTTGGTGTATAAAATACTGCCATTCTCTAAAGGGACATGCAAAAGTAAGTTTTATTAGTACAGCTTTTATTATTTTGCTGGTGAAATATGCACTTAGTTGCTAATTCTTGAAAACACTATACCAGAAAAAAAAAAAAGTTGATCAAAATTAATGGCTTAGTGGTTTTAAAATTTAATGTCATGAATGCATTTTAATTCAAAAGCCATAACTAATGCCAAGTACTTTATTAGAGCAATGTGTTCATGAAAAATTAAAATCTCGCCTGAAGAAACTGCTGGCCAAGTAGGTTACAGTTCAGCTAATGTGTGGAAAAATGTACCACAAACTGGAAGCTCCAAATGTCGTGTCCTGACTTGCTCATTTGTAACTGAATGGGGTTTTTTTGAGAGGTGGCAGTTCTGCTTCCTTTGCTGAACAGTTGCACATTTCAGTCACAGCTGTGTAGTTTCCCAGTTTGGGTTTACATTGAGACTGCACAACAGAAGGGTTCTGAGGCAGGGACAGAAAACAGATCCCTGAGGATGGAGTTGTTGGAGTGGAGCTCAGGCACTTGGCAAGGATACAGGTGGTGTCTGAATGGGACTGGGATCCGGTGGGTAACATCTGATGATCCTTGTGGATCCTTCCAGCTCAGCACATTCTGGGATTGCTCAGCTGTCATTGACTTCTCTCTGGATCATTCTTCTCACAGAGGGCAGGTTTGAGAATGAGGTTTAATCCAGCACGACCTGTTGGTGGGTGTGCACAGTGGCAGGTCATGCATCCAGGCTTCTGCTGTGCTATTTTTTCTTTAAACAAGAATTTTATATTTTTTTAAAAAACAAGAATGCAAATGCAAAGAACAATCTCAAGTGTTTCAAACTTTATTGCAGATATTAGTTCACATATAAAAATGAAAGATATGAGGTGGTATAGAAAATGTGTAAGAAAAATAAGTGTCTCTTCTTCTATTTACATCTGTAAATTCTTCTGGTGTATTTCAAATGCAGAAAAACTGTTTGCTTGCTTCACAAGGTTCCTGCATGTATCACTGGAAACTGTCAGAGGTAAATCTTCAGCTGCAGTTGCTTTAAAGTTTGTAGATTTTATGAGTGTGTGGGTTATAAGTTCTGGCCTGTGACAGTGGGCCCAAATTTTAATAGTGGTTTTGAAGGTTGAAATTCAAATGAAATCTCAGAAGAACAGCTACTATTGAATGACAGAGAAAACAAACTTTCCATGAGACTAAACCTTTAAACTATGACATAACTGTCATCAACTTGGGTTTAAGACTGTTGAATTTAAATTTTTGGAAATATGCCACATGACCTATTATTATTTAAGATCTGTACTATATTAATGGTGTTTTTTAACATAGTTATACTTCAGCATTAGCTCAAGTCCAACTTTTGAGAATTCCTAGGAAGAAAATATTGCGGACTTTGAAAGGTGGGATGTCTTTCTAATTGCAAGTCACCTCAGCCCTGAAAGAAGAAACAAAGCATGTTTCTCATGTTCCTGTCAGTTGAGACCAAACCTGTAGTTTTATAACACTGAATGTATTTTTATTGGTGAAATAGGATATAAAAAATACATTAAAGGAACAGCTTCTAATGTTTCACTTGTTCCTTCTCTCTTGCAATCCTTTCCAGAGACATCCAGACACCCTTCTGCTTCCCTGACATGTTCTTCCTGCTTGTTTGTGCCAAAATGGAACTGTTTCCTAACCCCACAGTCTTTTTATGTAAACACACCACTAGGAATTATTCCTCTGCCCTGTCAGGGCAGTGGAAGCACAGGAAGCATGAACTTCTCCCTGTTGTGTCTTAAAGCTGATTACAAACTAAAAAGCACCAAACAAACAAAACCCTCAAAATCAGTAAAAGTACATGTATGACCTACTGAATATTTCATCCTGCTTCTTTCTAGTTTAGTTTTGACCTGTAGCTATGAAGCTTTGAAGTTTTGAACATAAAAATACCGAAGGCATAGTGGTTGTTAGCATTTCCTTAATTACTGGTATGTCACTAATTATTCTCCAAGCACCTTTAACTGCAGAGTTCTCCCTGTTACTGCAGATTAGTCTCAGGTGCAGAATGATTATCCTGAGCTCCACTGAATCATTCTTAACCTGAGACTGAGTGAAATCTAAACACCTAATTACCTGATAGCCTTTTTTTCACGGCTGGCAAAGGGTTTGAGGAGCACCATACTAGTTTTGTTACTGATTTTATGAGACAGATCAAATAAAAAAAAAGAAAAACTAAGAGCAGTGAAAAACTAGACATTTGATACTTGTTTTTCAGATGCTACTCAACTCTTATAATAGAGCTTTTTACAATTGAGTAAGGATTGTGAGATGACCACAGTAACGAATACTAATCCCAAGAGCAGAAAGTGTGGATTTGATGGTTTTCCAGGGCTAGGAGTTCTCAGTAAATTTTGCAGTGTGCCCTTAAAAGTTCAGATGGTCACAGAAAAAGAGAGTGTGGCTGTCTGTGTCTATAGAGGGACACCTGGGCTGAACCCCTCCTCAGCTGAAGTCTCCATACTTGGATTGCAAGTTCCACTGCAGAGAGAACATCTTTTTATTCTGTAGTAAAACTTGTAGGAAAGAGCCCATGTTTTATGCACGATGAAAGCAATTAGTCTGGTTGATGAATAGTTGCTAAAAAGGTAACAATGGGTTTAAAGATTAAAACCAAAACAATGAAGAAAAGAAAAAAAAACAACCCCACAACCTGCAAAAACCACCCAGCAGCAAAATCGAATTAACAAAAACACGGGCAAATTCAAACAAAATAGAAATTACTAGACTAAAATACATTTGGAGCAATGTATTCTGAAGTCTGTATACAACAAATCTATTCTGTGTGGATTAGCGCCCTAAACTGTGTTCCAAATAATCTTGTTTTACTTTTGTCAAGTTGACTGATCCACAAATTCACTCACTGGTGTAAAATTCCTCTTGAGTTTTATTTTCACTTCATATTGGATTTTTCTGGCTTTGGTCAGTAGCTACTGGTGGGTTCATCTTGCCTTTTCTTTCACCCAGATATCAAGGTAGAATTAAGTAAATAAAAAATAACAGTTAATTTTGTGTTTATGTGCAGGTACATTATTGTTCTACTGAGAAATGTGCATTCATCATAATGTACATTGTAATTTTTTAAATCATGCCTTTTGTAATGTATCAAAATGAAAGTGTGATGTTCTCCATATGTTAATTCCTTTCAGAACACAGCTGACGCTTTGCCATACAATATGAGACAATAATCAATACCATAACTTAAGAAATCATAGGTAAGAAGAACTCTGGGTTTAGTAATTTGCCTCTCAGAGGCTTGTTTTTACACTGATACAGTCTGAAGGTAATTTCCAAGAGCAATAAATAGCCTTTGAGAATTTCAGGATAATAAAATCTGCCAGAAGTCTGCGAAATGCATGGAATATGTCAGGGATTTACCCATTTGATGTGAGATGTGAAATGTCAAGCAGGTGTCTTCAAAGCATTCTCATCTGTCACATGTCAAGTCTGCAGAATGGTAATAAATTCACCATCACTGGCCCAACAATTTTTCATGCAACATATTTTTTAATGTTTCTCAACTTATACCCTGAAATTGTGATTTGTACTGTTTTTTCTGGGATTAATACCTTCAGGGGTGTTACCAGTCACATCAGGGGAGGGGGCAGGTGTAAATATTTTCTAACTTTTAGCTTCTTAAATAACCAGTATCACTCGAAACAGGAGTTATGTCCAGTGCAGGTAGCGGTGTGTCTGGGAAGAGCTGCTGAATTGAAAAACAGGAAAATAAGTGGATTGTGGTAATTTCTTGACTCAGGGGGCATGGCAACCCAGTGTTTAGGAAGTCATCATTCCCACACTGTCTCAGCCTGTAGCCAGATTTTCTTACTTCCTGTCCACTGCTATTTCACAGCATTTACTTCCCATTGTTCTCTCAGTCTCTCTCATCCTTGTACTGTATTGCATTACCTGCCCACTTTCTGTAAAAATAACTCAGCTGGCCAGAACTATATTGCTAACCTTATAAACAGTCATGGGCCATCTCATATCCATGTCAAATGTTTTTCTATAGTAGTAAAAGATGATATAAAGTTTATATCTGAAATACAGAGATAAATGTCTGGTTTTCTTTAATGCAGCTCTTAATGTTCCGTGCCACACTTAGCAATGCAGTGGATGGCATTGTCTGCAGACTAAGAGACTCCTTAAAACCAGCAATAACCTTGAAGCTTTTAGCATCCAGACAGAGGAATGGGGGTTCTGCTGTGTCATAAAAGGATGATAAGGTGAGGAGGTTCAGGACCATCAAAGGAGTCGTATTTCTACAGTGCCCAGAGGCAGTCATGATTTATCATAGCTTAACTTTATTTTGCTGTGGTTTTATGCTCTGGAGGTTAGATGAAGTCATCAGTAGATTCTCTGTAATATGTCAGAAAAAGTCTATGTGTGAACTTTTACGTTAAGATTTACAAGCTAAAAAATGATACAATTTTTTTCATCACGCCATTGCCTTTATTAGAACGTGTAACTGAAACAATCTTAATGAAATGGTTGTCTGACTCAGCTAACTATTGCATTCTTCTCCCTGGGTAAGCTAGCTGACCCTGCATAACATAATTTAGGTCATGAGGTAAATTGACACAGCTTTTACATTAGCTGAGTATGGAGCTAATAACTGCTAAAGGCAGCAGTTTTTCTATTATTGGAAATCAATCACAATGTAAAAAAATTCATTAAGTATTTTGATGTTAGGAGAAAGCTGCAGGTCCTCAGCAGTGTCAGAAAACAGCTGCTTGCATGGGGCCAGATACATTTTGCATCAGCAATGCCATGACCGATATAAATGACATTGTAAAGCACTCCTTTTGAGGTGGATGACTTGGAATCTTTACTAGAAAATATTTCTCTAGAAATTCAGTGCTTTTGCCCAATGACACCAGTGTTTGATAACTTTACTTTCCTGTGAATGTAGCAAGTGCAAGCATTGTATCATATGTGCCTGGAAGGCAGAATTTCTGCCTGCTGACTGCCGGGGAGTGTGAATGATTGCTGTTGACTTACACTTGTAAATGGCATGCCTTGTGCCCTTTGGAAAGACATTCTGTTCTATTAACTTCTACCTTCCTGTGCACCCCTTTTAATTCTAATTACTTGTAGTGATATGTGCATCTTTCAACAGGATGATAAACCTGATTCACCAAACTTGCAGGGTAAAGTGCAAAGGCTAATATAATTATCTGTGTCATGCAGAGCTAATATGATTTTCCTATGATTTTCCACAGATGTCTTTTTAATGATTATGCTTGTGAAAGAGCATGGAGAAAGAAAGTTATTGATTCTAGATCAAGTATTTCCAAAATTAAAGTAAGTTTCTCTCAAATTAGATGTGGAATGTCTATGTAGCATGTAACAATAGAGAGTGCAAGCAAATTAAGCAGAGAACATGCAGGCTTTATGTGGGACCATGTTCTTCACCCAAACTGCAGCACTAATGTAGGTGCATCCTTTGAGGCTCACTCTAGATTCTGCATAAAGTGAACAAATAACATACATTCTGGGAAAAAAAAAATCCATGAAACTTAGGCTTTTGCTAATTCAGTTGCTGTGGAAGGATCTAGGCCTTCAGGGTAAGTCAGTGTCTTGCAGTTTACCTAGCAGGCTTCATCTTGAGTTTTGGAGGGCCACTTTGTGCCTCTAATGTAAGCCCTGCTAACTAATCCTTTTGGGGACTGCTCTGTTGTATAAAACTATTTTTTAAAACGGTGCTTGTATATTTAGATGGTTCAATGTAAACAGATTATTCTGTTTTCACTCTCAGGGGTAGAGATTTATTTTTTGTTAGTTTTATCTAAGAGAAATGCCATTTGTATGGGTTGGTTTGTTGGTTTGTTTCTCCTGTGCTGACACTCATTTCATCACTGGGGAAAAATTAACACAGGATTTTTGAAGGGTTAGGGGAGGTCTACTGTGTTTTCCAGTACTTAAAAGGTAGCTGAGAAGACTGGTTCTTTCTTCATGAGGATGCACAGTGACAGAACAAGACTAAACACAGACAAGCTTCTTCAGAGTCAGCTCTGTTTGGAATGAAGAAAAGGCAAAAAAAAAAAAAAATCTTCATTAGAGCAATTAACCATATGAACTGATTGCCCACAAAACAGTTGAAAACTCTTTCCTCACAGGAAGTACTCCAGATTTTACTTGATGGGCTCTGGTTCACCTGGTCTGTCACCCTGCTTTTAACAGGCGGTTGGGCCTAGGGATCTCCTGGACTTGTCCATGAGCCCACAGATCCTCTGCACTGTCTGCTTACTATCTCACATTGTTTCAAGGCCACTGATCACTCCTTTAGGTGGTAGAGATGATTCAATGATTCAATATTAGGACCCAGTTAATCTTACATCTGTCTATAAACAGAAGTGTGTAAAGTTAGTCAGATACAGACTGGTGCTTTTCAGGGAAAGCTCGTCCAGTGCCTCAGGAACCGCCTCAGGAACCAATTCCCCTCAGGTGACCCAGGACACCTCTCCCCAGGAGCTGTGGCTCATTCCCCTCACACCCCACCAGCCCTGCAGCTCTCCCCCCACCCCCATCTTTGAACAAGAACCTATTAATTTTTCCCCGTGTGGCTGTGAGGGTGAGGTGCCTGCCTGCAGAGCAGGGAAAGCGGTGAGTTTCAGTTGTCTCCTCAGTTTAATCAGTCAGTTTGTAATCAGCAGAAGGTGGTGGTATTTAAATATTGTTCTGAGTAATCTTCTAATAATGGCCGGGATGATTTTGCTATGTAAATATTAACAATCAAGTTTATTTGCTGATTGTTTCCCCTGCCAATTAGCATCGTGGCTTTATTCACACCTATCTCAGCTTTTGCAGCAAAGAACAAGAGTTGCTTGCTATCTTTTCCAGATCCAGATGGAGAAAGTTACTTCTTGTAATGTACCTTAAACACAAGCCTGTACCCATAACAGTGGTTTGTTTTGTTTTTGGGTTGTTTTTGGGTTGTTTTTGGTTTTGGTTTTTTTGTGGAAAAATTTATCACTGCCTATCTTCAAAATGTTAGCTATGTTTTTTTCCCTGCTATTATCAAGATAGCCAATTTGCCTCTCGGTTTTCTTCCTTGATCCTCTGACTACTGGTGAATGAATTATGTCAGTTTAAGAAGGTTTTTTTTTTATGTTTCAAGTTATTCTGCGAGACTTCTGTTTATCTCTGGCAGGTTAACGGGGTAATCTGATTTTTTAAATGAAACATGAAGACTGGTAGTCAGAAGCCACTGCCTGTTATCTTCATAGTTTAATTTAGGGTATGTTCCTTCTTCCCCTCCAGCTGAAGATATTGACTGAGAACAGGACCAAACGTGGCTTTGATGGTTAGGGTCAGTAAGATACAAGGCAAAATTATGTTATCCAGACAGTTTTATGTGTCTTAGGAACCTTCAGAGATCTTATTTTTTCCTGCTAAATCTCGGAGGTTTTTGAAGTTTCACTGATCTGGTCTCACTGTGGTTTGTCTCACAAAATCAATCTTCTTCTCAGTGTTATTGCTCCTCATCAGTAAAGGTTCTTTTCACTAACAGCAAAAAGACCTCTGAGATGCATTTACTTCACCAAGTGAAACCAGGTTTTCAGCGTTTCTCATTACTGCAGCTGAGTATTGAATGCTTTGGATTAATCAAGTTTAGCAAGCTCCAATTTCTCACTTGTATGCTAAGTGAAATGTAGTCGAGCTCTGTTACCTGTCAGTTTACCAATTTCAGGAAGCATCTGTTTTTTCATCCTGTTGTTTCACAGTTCCTGAGAAGGTTAACAGTAAAGATCCCTCTATCAGAGCTGTCTAGGGAGGGAATTTAATGGGAAGCATCCCCATTCCTAACATGAAAGGAACCATCCAAAGTAAACTCAACACTTTCATGAGGCTTTTTGCTACTGTTAAGGCACCAAGGACTGTTTTAATGCTGGTAGAACTTTAGTTTTAATGAACTGCAGTAACATGCCCTGTCTGATAATTACAAGGGTGTTGGATTCTTGCTTGCAATGATCTGCAGTATAAATTGATACGTAATTTATTTCTTGAAGTCAAAAGAATGTTGCTTCTAAAATACTGAGAGTCTTCAAGATGTAAATGGAATAATGAGTTTTAGAGATACAGGAATCACAGGATGAAATTCTCTAATTTATTCTCTGGGAATCTGGGTGAGCATCTCAGTCTCTTCTAGCCTTAAAATGCAGTGATATTTAAAATGGTTTGCTTTACTGTACCAGAAAATACAATCTGCTGTAACTGTCACAAGAATGTCATTTGCTATCCAAAGTAGCTCAAAAAAGGAAAAAGCAGAACATATGAACCATTTACATACTCAGGCAGGTTTATTTGGACAATGCTAAAAGGAAATTTAGTAGAGCAGGTTCACACATGTTAAAAATAGCAGTTGCTAAAAATGTCTTGCCCCTGAAAGATGTTGAACCAGGTCCAGAGTTTGCTCACTTGATTGAGACAGTCTTTATAGGGAAATGAAGCGGGTTAAAATGAAACAAATTCCTGTGTGGGAAGGTGGCACATGGCAAATGGAAGGGCCCTTATCTGGCTTTCCAGAGCACATTATCAGCTAAAGAATGCTTTATCTTGGGACACTGGGTTTGATTCTGGGCATTAGATTTTGGGTTAGAGCTGCTACCTTACCATGATTTGCTTAGTTCTTGAAGTAGACATGGTAGAGGTGAAAAGCAGGTGTGTTGTCTTTCCAAGCAGTTTTACAGATGCCATCAATATATTTGCATTTATTAACAGTCTGATGTCTTTGTATATAATATTTTAAATGTTCCTCCTTGGCCTCTGCACAAGTCTTTTGTTGCGTATTTCTAATTGATCAAAAGCAGCAGTGAAGAGAGTTTTGGGGCCCTGGAATTCTCTAGTTATCAGAATGCAGGTAAACAGCCAAGCTAATTAATAATAATCAAATTAATATTAATAATAATTAATAATAATCAAATAATGATAATCAAAATAATTATCAAATTGTAGCACAGATTAGAGGACAGTCATGCTTAGAAAATGGCCAGTTTCCTCTGACCAGAGATAAAATGATAAGGTCCTCATATCTGGTACACTTCAGAGGCAACCAGAAATTATGAATAACACTTAAACTCTTCCCAGTGTTGACTATTATTAGCCATAAGATCTGAGCACCAGGGTTCTTTACAGATGTATATGTTGCATTGTAATTGCTCCATTATTTTTACCTTCAAATTACTAAAGGATCTGCCCACGCCATCTGCTGTATTTTATTGATGCTCTAACATCATGTGTGAAAGGTTTCTTTGGATAAGAATAGGGCACAGAAGTGTAACCCATCCTTTTTTTTCCCTTTAAAAAGTTTCCTCCTTTCCCAAATATTCTGTTAGAACAGAGAGTTTAGAGAAGGAGTTCAAGTCAAGTTCTTCAAAATATTTGCTAAATGCGGCTTCTAAAATCTCTCAGCTCCCACAGTCCTTTTGTAGGAGCCTGGAGCCGGCTTTTGGTTCTTCCGTGCATCTCTGCTTTGCACGTGGCTGCTGAGCAAGGCAAAGGGGGCGGGACAGACAGAGAGATGTGTGATGGAGATAGAGAACATCTGGAGAGGCCATTTCAAAGCCCAACAATGACACGGGAGTTCTTTAATGCACTCTAATTGCAAAGAGGAAATATTCTCTGCTGACTGCTTTGGGGGAGAGGTTTGGTTATTGTCTTGTAACCAGGCAGATGTTTTCTTCTCCTCAGTGTGGTTTCTGTCTCATTGCTCAGATCAGGGGAGGTTGCAGCTGAACAGAGATGAAAGAGCTTCCTTGGCAGCTAAGGCCAAAGATGGGCTGCAGCTGATCCAGGAGGTAAATGAGCTTTTGTGCTGGGCAGTCGTTCCTGCTTTAGAGCAGTGAGCTCCACGAGTCGCTGGTCGAGCCAGCAGCAGTTGGTGCTATTGTACCTCCTGTAGGGGATTGAAGGCAGTTTTTCCTGCACACGTTAAAGGCAGCTTTCAGACCAGTTCTTTAGAATGGGCATATGGCAATATTGGTAGTTCTTTGTGCAGTGCAGACTGCTTCAGATTTGTCTCTTCCTGAAATAAAAGCAGCACTTTATCGTAGCAGCATATGTTTCAAATATAATTCCTGCCAGAGACTGGTGATTTGATGTGACTCAGTTTTCTCAAGAGGTGTCAGACTCTGTATGCTATCCTAACATGAGAGCCCAAAATTAACTTTATAAATATTTTGCTCTCCTGATAGCTGGAAACAGCTCAGCTGAGATCTCAGGCTGGTCTCAAATGGAAGAAGGGGTGTGGAGAGGGGGCTGTGTCCTGCTGTGCCCGCACAGGTTTTTCCTTGCTTGGGAAAGCTGCCCTGCTGATCCCTTGGGCTGTAAATCCAGGGCTGTAGTGCTTTTCCTCTGGTACTGTGTTCTCAGGGGAAGGGCAGAGAAGGGACATACAGCAACACCTTTTAAAATGACAGCTGTTTAGCTCATGTGCATTTCTCTGTGGGTTTAAAGGCTGGCAAAGCTTTGCTGTCCCTGCAGTCTGGCTACATTAAAAACAAACAAACGAAAAACCTAGACTCACAAAACCACCAAACACAGGACTTGGAGGTTCAGTCTGTGTCCCAGTTTACATCTTGGCTTTAGAAGTCTTTGCAGAACTCACAAATACTCAGAAGTGTTTCTGTCCATACCTGTGAGCTGTTTCTGTAGTGTTTTTAAGGACAGTTTCCCTCATTTCTAGCTACCACAGCCTTTAAATATCGAGTCTTCACCTTCATCTGGCCACTGTCTTTCCTCAATGTAGACATTGTGTGCCTTGCATTAATACATACTCTTTTACATAAATGAATTCATGTTGAGGTGATGGCTGAATTCTGAAAGCTTCAGCTCAGAGGCAGGCTTATGGAAAAATTCTGTTTAGGAGACAGAAGAATGACCCATTTTATAGGGCACTTATAATTTGATTATTTCAATTAGAACAAATGCTTCTACTTCACATAGATATGATGGTAAAAAAAAAAAAAAAAAAAATCACTCTTTGAACAGCTCCTGTATGAAAAGCTCTGCTTTTCTATGTCTGACAAAATATGCAAGAATATTCCTAACAGGTAACTTGTAAAGGCATTAAATTTTGGTGTGAAATGATAAACCACAACTGAAACTAAATCAGGAATTATGGAAAAGGGACAGAGAAGAAATCTGTAGAGTAAAAAAGAGCGAAGCAAGAGAAAATACAGAAATAATTTCACAAGGGGCCTAGAGTTTGTACTAAATTACTGATAATGAGTAAGCAATGCTACTTTCCATATTTGTTGACCAATCAAATCAGACAATTCTAAAGATTTCAAGGTTCTCTAATCAGAAAAACAGAACTAAGAGGTACTGACTAAACGTTGGTTTGGAGATGTGGGGCTTCTGGGTCAGCATCAGGAGTCTGACAAAGCAATTCCCAAGGGCAGCCCAGGATACCATTTTCATCCTGACTGTCATGGCCAAGCAGCAGCACACGGCTGTGCACACTCGACACTCTTCTGATCCACATGTCAGATGACATTAAGATTGAAAAAAATCCATTTGATGTTTAGAGAGTGTGCTTTTAATCCCTTTACAGTGACAGGAAGAAGTCAGGAAGGAGAGGGAAGGCCCAGCACTGTCTGAATGTCTCTCCTTGCTCAGCCTGGCTCAGCAAACTCTGCAGTGGGGTGTGTCCAGCTGGGACAGCGCAGCCTGCAGGGTGAGCAGCAGCTCTGCCAGCCAAAGGTGCTTTTTGCTGCTCTCTCTCTGCAAACCGAGGTCAGTTTATCTTCAGCACAATATGGTGTCTTGTCGCACCTTCGTTGGCTACACCTGCATTTAGTGCCACTAAACTTCTGTGGAAGTTAAGCAATTTTTTCCTGCTTGTCAGAGACTGTTTCAGAAGAGTGGAAAATAGGTTATTTGAATGGTTTATTTTCATAAGCTGAAGTCCTCAGGTAATCTCCAGAGAGAAAAGAAAAGAAAAAAAAAAAGGAGCCTTATTTTCTCATCCAGTTTCTATTCTGCAATCCCTTCACTTGTCTTTTGCCAAGTATATTGGAGCTGGGGCTTTTCCCGTACTCTTTTCCTATGGAGTGAAAACTGAGCTCACCACTTTTCAGTCAGCTATAAATATATTTTTTTCTTGTATTATGGACTCAAAGTTCTGGAAAGTGTTGAACTTTTGATCTGCATAAAATCAGCATATTCAAACAATGGTAGAAGTGAAGGACAAACCTAGTTTGAAAATAAATTTCACCTTGAGATTTAGGAAGAGAAATATACATGTTCTTTTAATAGCTTTATTTACACTCCTTTAAGGCATAATAAAACTCCCAGTATTCAGACAAGAGCTCACACGCAAATACTCCCTAAAACATAAAGAAACATAAAGAAAAAGGCAGTACATAAAAGAAAAAAAAAAACACTGAGAGGAAAAAAGGCAAAACTGTTATCTTAATAAAATCAGGCATAGGCACAAAGCTTAGTGTAGCTGGAGAGATTTTTCTGGTTATTTTTAGGGGTTCTGTATAAAACCTTTACTATTACATCTATATTCCAGTGTATATACAGCCAGTGCTTCTCTGCTGGACCTTTGAATGAGTTGCCATTTCCATTTTCCAGCACTAAGGAATAAAAAACAACAACTCACATGATTTTAAATAGGCAATAAACTTAGCAGGGAAGTTTCCTTGTTTGCTTTCCCCTTAAAGGTTTTAAAATGGAATTCTGAAACACTTTTTAATATAAGCAGAATTTAATTTTTAAGTTCAAATCCTCCTGCTATGGGAATAGCAGAAAAATTAATTTATACAATATTCAAGTGTTGACCGAAATGTTAATCAAAAGTAATTGAATCAACAGTGGTATTGATATTTAAAATGCTTACAGTTTCTGGAATAAATGTCTTTCTGCTGGAAAAAAACTGCTTCCTTGGAATTGTAACATTCCCTAGGAATGCTTTGGTTGTGTCTGAGCTTCCATCAGAAGCCAGGTAGAGAATTTCAGTAAATTTGAGAAACCAGCTGTTTTGAGGCTTAGACAGAAGAATTTTGATTTGAAAGTACTGCAGTATAGTCAAAACAAACAGAAACAGGTTTTTTGGGTTGGGTTTTTTTGGTGGTGGTTTTTGTTGTTGTTGTTTTGGTTTTTTTTTTTTCCCTTGAGTTCTTCTCACTCCTTCCATGTTTAGCTTTGGCTCACTTAAGACTGGTTTTCCCCCACCCACTGAAACAAAAGTGGAAGATTTTTATGATGCATCCTTATCATCCTGGATGGCAAATAAAAATCTCTCTTTGAACAGCTCTTGTTTCTACCTTGCTCTTCTAAAATAAATTTGCCCTTTATCAATTCCCAAAATATAAAATTGCCTAAGCTTCAGCACTGCTTGCTGTTTATGTTTAATAAACCAGTTGCAAGGTATTTCTTCCAAACTTCTCTTGCTATAAACTCTTCACCCCAAGATTTAGAAAGAGGCTACAGAAAAATCATTCATAAGCCTTTGTTAAAAGGAAAACACTCTAATATATTCCCTATAAGGCATTTTTTAAGGAAAAAAATATGCAGTGATTGTACTGTTCTATAAAAAAATGGCAGAGAAATCTCCAAGTTAAAACGTTAATTAAGGAAATGACAAAACTGCTCTGAGGGCACTGGAAGGAGCATGAGAAACTCAAAATCTTTGAAGGGATTTCAGCAGGAAATGCTCTGGTGTGACACAGGCTACTCAATGGTCAAGGTTATGGCCTGGGTTCTGGAGAAAAATAAATTCATGGAATCCCTTCCTGCTTTTTTTCCCGTGCCTGTTCCATGTCCTACAGACTCGTGATTCCTAGGAAAAGAGTTATTTCTAAGGATTTTGATATGAACCTCATTGTATTTTAACAACTCTCAAATTCCCAGGGTCCATTCATGAGTATTTTTAATCATTGTAGCTATGAGGATACTCTTGCAGGTAAGACTGAAGCATAATTTGTAGGACTACACAGGCAGAAAAAGAAGCTTACTCAGTCCCAGTTTTCAGATAATCTTATTCTTTGTTAGTCTGACTCCTATTTGAGCTATGTGGAGGTGACAAAACACTTTCATTGCTGACAGTTAAAGAACATATGCTTGAATATTTGCTCCTTTACTCAGGATTTCTGTATCAACTGTACTTTTGGAGTTTAATTTTCCATTAATAAAATTATAAACCATTTTTCCTTGAATGCGGAAGGACTGCCTCAGATTTTATGAATCTGGATTTCTGGGAATCATAGAATCATAGAATGGTGTGGGTTGGAAAACTCCTTGAGGATCATATAGCTCCTGCCATAAGGGCTTGGAACATAAGCCATGCAAATTTAATTTGTCTCACAAAATTAATAATTATGAGAGCCTGCTACCGTTTAAGACATGAAAAATATTAATGTTGGATACCCCTATAAAACTAAGACTTGAACTGAGCACTCAGGAGGAGTTGGCTTGAGATAAATTTAGTTTTGGAGTTTACAGCGTTAAAAATTGACTTGAAAAACAGATTCTGAGCTGAGGCAAAGGTGTTCCATGGGAGATTAGATTACTCGTAACCTTTTGCTCACTCGTAATCTTTTGCAGCACATAAGAGGAGTGGATTATGTGAAAGCAGACAAAGCAGGAGCCTTTGGACTTGGAATGTCCTTCCTGGGCTCTGTCTAGATATCCTCTGCTCTGTGGCAATTGATCGTATTACCTAATCCCTTCTCTCTCCTACTTTCCCAGTCTTTAATTCCTTTCCATATCTGTTCTTCTCCCACCTGCCTCCCTTACTTTCTCTCTCACTTGCTTTTAGCATCAATGTCTCCTTTCTTCCCCCCCACTTCTCTGTTTGCCTTATTCCTAGCTTACTAACCTATTCTTTTTTCTTCCAAAGAAACAAGAAGAACTCCTTGATCAATCTGCTTTGTGTTTGTATTCTTTCCTATATATTTTATCTGTTTTGGCTCCATGCTCTTTGCTGTAATGGGCTAAGCTCTTAACAGTGTTTACAATACTGAGTCCTCACTCTGGGCCAGCCCTGAAATATGAGTTTTATGATTACCCTTGGTTACTATGGTTATTTTAAAAACAATTAGAGAGCAATTGCTTAAGGGTATATGTAAATGCTGAGTGCTTAAGTGTCAGTTTTGACTCTGAAGAAATAATTTGAATAAATGAATATTCTTTAGAATTTGAATTGACATAGAGAATTGATCACTAATAGTCTGTGCCTTAATAATGAATGCTGTGGTTTTGAAAAAGTAATTTTAGATGCCTAATTTGGAAGAAGGAACCTTGATTATCAAAAGTCAAATGCTCTCTGGAAAGCAGCTTTTGGTGTCTTAATGTGCCCAAAATTGAATGCCATCAAAATTTTATCTCTCTGCAAAGTCCTGGCCTACAAAACTGAATCACCTTCAACTCCTGCTAACTTAAATATAACAATCACAGTAGGGTGTGATTTATTTGCCCATTTCCCCCAATTCCCTCTTTAGGAATTCAAAGTTTCTTGCTCCACTGATCTATACCTTTTCCACTGGTATTGAGTTGTTGTTTCTTTACTTGCAGTGCTGTACAAACGAGCTGGAGGAATTTGCTCTGTCTGCCTTGTCTGTTTAGGTGCTCACTGCATGGATTCCAGCAATTCTTGGTGACCAGGGTGGTCTCATGTTGATTCTAGGCTGCCTTGGACCACAGCAAACCATTTGAGAAGGAGGAGACGGTGATGCTTCCTGCTCAGGACAAGGTCAGGCACAGCGGCACCGTGCTGCTGCAATTCCTACAAGAACACTCGTTTTATGGCACAACTCTGGTGCTCCTGCTGGAGCTCTGCTGTTTATTTCTGCTTACTCTGAGGGCAAGTCCTAATGGACCCTGTCTCCTGGAGGTGATTCTGCAGTGTAAATGGATCACAGTTGTGTTTTGGTGTTGCAGGAAATTGTGAAGAGGATTGACTCAATTGGTGTGTGATCTGAGCAGATTAGAGCAATAGGTGATAGGGGTTTATTTGGCACCTCTTGGAATTGGCTCTGTCCTGTGTATCTGTATTAGCCACATGCAAGTATCCCAAAACATCAAAGAATAGTTATTTGTATGTATATTAATGAATCTTTGCCAATTTCAGGTTAAAATTATGCTTTATTCACCCTTTCCTATGTAATTTATTGCATGGAATCTTGTCAGGATCACAAAAAGCAGCTCCTGTGAGCCTCTCTGCTTTCCTAGTGAGAGATGAAATGATTAATGGAGGAAAGACATGAATCCCGAGTGCATGAGTTAAACTAATGGGAGCTCAGCTGTTGCACCACCAGTAAATGGGAAGAGAGACTTTTCATCTTCCTGATGCTGAAGAGTCCTGCTTCATCATCCCCTTTTCTCTGCTTGTTTTCATTGCAAAGTTCTCATTATCAGAAGTAGGAACTGACATCTGCTGGAGAGAGTTCTTATGGATGACTGTTTTCCTGTTAACAGAGGCAAAAATCTGATGGGGAAAAGAAAGGAGGGAGTCTATATTAAGACACTGTTTTCCCTGGACTTGAAGGGGAAAAACTAACAATGCAAATTATAAGGTTTATTTTTCCTTTGCTGGAGGATAAATATATGCGAAAATCCTGGTAGTTCCAACTCTATCCAAGGGACAGTGAGATCTGCTTACATTCCATGAATAATCTCATTTTTCTCTGAGTATCCATCTTCAGGCCCCAAGACAGAATGGAAGGGTAAGTGGGACAAGGAGCTGGAAGGATAGACAGATTTAGCAGAAAGGAAAGCTAAAAGCGTGGAGCAGTGTGAGGAGACGTGACAGCAGAAATGAGTGGAGCGAAGGTGTGTGCTGCAGTGGGGTGTGGTCAGATTGCACCGATGGCCAAGGGGGAATTACATGAGGAATGCCAGCAATTGCAAGGAGGAACTTTGAGCAAAGGGAATCTCTCAAAGCCTAGACGGCCATAACAATAATACTATAGAATATTGAGATGACCTCGGTAATGAGATCAGAAATACCAAGTTTGGTTACAGACAGTGCCCTAAGCTTAGCTACATTTCACAGGTGCTTAACGGGGAGTTAGGTGAGAGACAGTGAAATTCACAGATAATTGAAGGGAGCCTTTGGAGGAGTGAAATCTTACAATACCAACAGAACATGGCTAACCTTTTCAACGCGGTGGAAAGCTTAGATGATGGAGATAATGGGATCAGGAACAACAAGCGTGGGCATAGGTGTAGCAAAATTGGAACCAACGGGAAAAGTACGCAGGAGTGGGGTTTTCCTCCGGGGGAAAAGAAAGGCAGATGCAAATGAATGGGGGAAGAATGAGGATGTAAAAAAGAGAGAGCAGGGAGATAAAAAGGGCCGGTTAAGCGTGAGCAGGCTGCTGGTCAGCATTGCCTGCTGTCCCCACGGCTTGCGCAGTCTTTAAGCTCTGTTCCGGACTGTTTTCTGTGAGAATAGGCTGTCTGCGTGCATGTGGGCTCCCAGCTGATCCCGTGCCTGTGGATCTGTGCCGCTGGCGTTCCTGCCCCCGACACGGGCCTGACCCCCAAGGGGCTGCAGGAGCCCTGTATTGACTGGGCTGGGAGCACCCCGAGCCTGGCAGGGCACCTCCCCTGCATCCCCACGCCCTCCAGCTCCACCTTCACTTCGTACTAGGGAGAATGCCACACGGTGTGCAGAGAGGGTAGGATTTAATGTGAATAACCGTCCCCCGGTAAATTTCCTGTCTCCTTGGACAGCGCGCTGTATGCATCAGTAGTGATTGCCGTGGCATGTTACAGAAATAGCTCCCCTCCCTCCCCTCCAGGAACTTAAATTCTTGCAGCTGGGTGCACAGTTGTGACAAACGAGCCTCAGCTCAGCTCCTCAGGGCACGCCGCCACAGGCAGACTCATCTCCCGCTGTTGCTGTCTGCACCACGAGTCAGAAGGAGCTTGAAAGAGCTCCTGCTAAAGCCAGATTGCCTCTGGACCTCCTCTCTCAGCGCTGTGGTGTGGGTCCGAGTCTGTGCCGTCCCCAGATTGGTCTGACAGAGCCATCTGGGTGTGCTGCAGGTGATAGGAGCTCGTGAATGAATTAGCAGTTGCCACGAGTGAGTTGGGGAGGCAGGTAAATGTGTTGTGTGAGAAATTCACGGGCAGAGAGAGGAGCTCTCAACAGGAGACAGATACTGGGGTTGGAAAAGTGCAGGAGTTTAAGAGAGGATGCCACACAAACCCAGTAGAAACAGGGTATGTAGATCTGGAAGGCAGGTGAATCAGAGCAGTGAAAGCTTGGCAATGTCAAAGATTTTCTCTTGTAAGTCTATGTGCCTGAAGCAATACAGAAAATCTCATCTGCATGATTAGGATCTTCTTCCAAGCTTTTTTCTTAAAAAGTCTGAACCTTTTTCAAAATGCACATGCAAAGCACGCTAAAACTCAGATCTAAGACTACTGCACTAATTGCATTTCCTCTCCTTATTTCCTTTAACTCACCTGAAGATGTTACATGATGTATTTGTTACTGAGCTATCATGAAGAGCTGGGGGGTTGCTAGAAGTACCCCAGCATCTTCATTGGAGGAATGAGAGTCTTTGGCTTCTTGTGTAGTGTGGGCGTTAACAGAATGAAGATCTATTCTTGATTTACTTTGAGACTTAAAACAAAACCTATGGATGTGTTACTGGCTAAAGCCTTTTGACTGTGAACTAGAAGACAATGGGAAACAAGGTTAATATCTGCTACTTTTATTTGGGGTTTTAGGTGAATACGAACCATAAAGGCATTATTACCATATATCTAATAAGATGTTCTTTTTTTGTGGTAGTATTAGTTCACTGCTAAAGTAATACATTTCTGTAAGTCATTAACAGAGATACTTGATAGTTTTATAATGTGTTTATCTTAATTTATTCTTATTAGTACTCAGAAGAGTGGCTTGTTGCCTTTGCTAGGATTACTCCACGCTTCCTAAAAGGTACGGAACAATCACTTTAGCTCATTCAGTGATACAGTGCAACTTGTTTAATGCACAGAAGAGGTGGTGACATGCAGTCCTCCTAATCATGATGTCAGTAACATAAGAGTGGCACTATAAATAAAAATGACAGTCCACTTAGATTCTTTGCATGGCTTGTCAGTTCTAATTCTCACCCATGTTTTGAAGTATTCTCAAACATGTCAGGATCACAACATGCTTTGAATATCTAAAAGTATCTTTTAAAATCTATCAGAATCTAATGGAGATCAGTCTTACTGCATCTTGTGCCTTAAAGATCAGCTGCATAGAAAAACTGCTACCTGTCGACCTGTATTTTTTCCTCATTGATTTGTACACATGGTGTTGATATAAAAATATTTAAAAATATTTAAAATTTCGGTAGAGTGTGCCCACACATGTTTTACTGATTTCATAAATACTAGTGTGGCTGCAGCCCAGCTGAAAACTAGGACATTTTCTTCCCTGTCCTTGAATTGTGACCACATTATTATCATTAGAATTAATAAGATATTTTGGTTTTGGTGTTAGAGGCCTATAAAGACTGTCATTGTTATCTAGGATAATCCATGAAGCAACGTAAGTCTAGACTTCAACTGGTCTGGGGGATAAACTGGAACATATTTTTTCAGAAAGAAACCCAGACTTGATTTATAAAGTCTGAATAATGGAGTTGCCAGTGTACACCTTGCTAAGATGTTTCAGCAGCTGTTGTTTTCTCAGGGGTAAAGTGTGACCTTCTAGTCATTAATTTTGCTGATTCTCCATATCTGAGCGTGCTGATTGTTGCAATGATGCTGAATATTGTCTGGTAGATTAAATAAACCTTTTCAGTAGGAAAACTCAGACACTAACATTTATTGCTATATAATTTTATTTCAAAAGTACAATAGTAGTTCACAAAGGAAACTGATCTTTCATAATATTCTGTCTCAGTTTGATTCAAAGAAATTGATGATGAGGCCTTTTAAATGTGCCAGAGCAGCACTGGGAGACTGGGAAGTATCCTTCAGCTAAAACGAAAATCATTGCAATGTGAATAAAAAAATAATTGTTAAAAACTCAACACTGCACAATAGATTGTCCCTTTTAAATGCACCTGTGTGCTTGTGATTGACAAGTAAGATCTCATACAGGTCCTGAATTATGTTTTAAAACTGATATTGTACTTGATATTGGAAATGACAATTCACAACTAAAGCCTGGTAAGCATTAGTTGCTTTTCTTGTTCAAGGCTATGATCAAACATTATTTAGTTAAGCATTTCAAACTAAATTCAGGATATAAGCATTCTTATTTTAGACTAAGTTGATTCTTCATGTGTGCATGAGACTTCTGTACAGCAAAAAAGTCTTACACTGTTACTAAGTTCTTAAAAAAGAGGACTGCTCCAAGGGCTGCTGAAATCCTCCTTTTTTTTTCTGTGTTAATGTGGGAAGGCATTACTATTCCAAGATAGTCTATGTCAGTTGTTTAGTTACCTCCATTTAATGACTTTTACAAACCAAGTGTGTGTTTTCATCTGTTGTCTCAGAAAAAGCTCTGCATGGAGTAGCAGGTGGTAACTAAGTTTCAGAAAAGAGGCAATTCCAGGCAATCCATATTTTTAACATATACTTTTTTGGATTATAAAAAGAAGATATGTGTCCATATTACTTAAAATTTTAATTTTCTTCTAAAAAGTGTGTTAATAATCTCTGAGTAAACGGCAAGACAAAGAAGCAGAAAAGAACTAATTTATGTTACATGTATAGTCATACACAGACATTCCGAGTATTGCCATTGCCATCCTTGTTCACAATGGTCACAGAGGTATTTCCAGCTCTCATGTCCCCAGCAGTAAAATCTGGACTGCTGAATTGCATGTTTATGCTGTTGCTATCTTCTCTTTCTGTAACGGGAATTTAATGAACAGTCTGGAATTGTGTGTCCCACTGGTTGTGATCCCTTCTGACTGTAGTTTATATGGTCTTTATATATTAAAGATAGTTCCCCCCCTCCCTATTTATGAACTTCTGTTTTAGTTCAGAGAGGCTGTTGCCACATGCAGACTACTGTTGTGCTTTCCAAGCTGCTTTTTGAACAGCTAATACACAGATAAAGAAATTGTTATTAAAAACAGTAGACGTATTTTTTCATTTAATAGGTTTTCACAAAAATTCTTTGGAGCTGTTTGATTTATTTTCTTCAGAAGTTTATAGGATAAAGTATCACATCTCCACAGTAAATAACTATTTGGTCTGTGTGTTTTCCTGTAACTTCTGCTGATTTTCTCCTCCACTTTTCCTGTTTGCAGCAGGTTCTCAGGTGCTCGTGGGTTCGCCCTCACGCTGTCTGCTCCACCTGGATCTCTGCTCACACTGTCAGAGGCTACCCCAGAGAGCCATTTAGAAACTGCAGTGCCTGGACCTTGAAGCAGCTCCCTACTCAGTGTATTCCCCCCAGAAAATACCACTGAGGCTTGATTTCCAGGAGCTGTGCTGGTTTCTTATCGATTTGTAGGTGAAGTTCATGGTAGGAGATGGTTCCCAGCCTCATGGCAGTTGTAGCACATGTGCTGGAAGAAATAGTGAGTCAGAGCACGTTCTTTACCCAGAACATGCTGCCTCCACAGCCCACTGTCTTCTGGGGAATGCCTTCTGAATGAGTAAAGAAGTGGGTTTATATTCTTCGGTTTCCAATTTGGGATACATCAAGGAGTAAATATTTTTCAGTGTTTGTCCTATATTTAGGTTTTTTTAATGAGTATTTTCTGCAATAACTATATGTTCACCAGCCCACGGTGGGTAAGTAGTTACACACGAAGAACATCAGTAACCCAGAGCTGTGCAAAGCTTTGGTGATACTGCCAGAGTTACCTTTGCCTTCTGACTTTAGGCTGTGATCTCTCCAGATCTCAGAAATGGCAGGGGTATCAAGCACGAAAAGTGTATAAGCAGGAAAGTCCAAGCTGTGATGGAAATGAAGCAGACAATGTTTTTCTTGCTGGGGCCATTAATACAAAACAGGAATCATAACATCTCTCATGTCAGAAGGGCCTATGCTCCCAAAGATACCAGTTTCATATATCTTTTCAAACGATGAGGCTTTGACTAGATGAAATTGGTCAATAGCACCTGACTGCACCTCAGAGGAGTCACTTATGAGCCTGCTTCACAGTACTTTCACTGTTTCAGCTGACCACAGTGTTTTTAATTTCCTGACCTGAACTGGCACTTGGCATTGCAGAGTGCTGCTAATGCTCAAACCAGTCCCTCACTTACTTAATTTAATTTCTAACTTTTAATACTGTAATTATCCCGAGGATATCAGAGTGACTAATTTGCAGAGACAAATAGGCTTCTTTTTTGAATGCAATCATTCAAGTCTCTCAGCATGCTGGGATGTTCAGGATACAATACAAGGAGAGTAATACATTCTGCCAGCAGTGGCATTTGATAGAAAATTGGAGGACATATTTAATAAAAATCAATCTTTTCCTGATGTTACTTGCTAATACAGGCAGCAAAGCTAATATGGTGTTAGAAATTACTTGGAAGTAATGAAGAAGAAAACAGAAAATAGTTGTCATGTTATTGTATACATTTATGAATGTCTTCTTACTTCACCAGCTCAAAATGTTCAAAAAATTGACATGTAGCATAGACCTGTAAAGTGCAGAAAGAACAATAAAGCAGAAGAACATGTGGAATTGCTCCACTGCTAAAATAGATTAAGCATTTTTAGGATTTCTAGCTTGCGGGAAAAAAAATTACCAGGGGGAAAATAATGCAATGTTATGAGCTGCCTGGAGAGAGTGAATAGTGAATAATTCTTTACTATTTCTCACTGTAAAAGATCTAAGGAAGATGAAACAATGCAGGAGACTGATGAAAACTGGCAAAATACAGCATATGCTTCTGCTCTGGTTCCAGTCAGGACTCAGGCTCTGGGATAGGTGCTGTAATATTCTGCTCCCACTGTGAGGCAGAGAAGTGATACAATACTCAATTTATACCAGCCCTTAGGAACTGAACACCCACGATCATGGGGGGAATTTCAGACAGTGCAATCCTTTCAATCTAGTTCTTCCTAAATTCTTCTTTAGAACCTTACTTTATTATTTTCCTTGGTGTTTTGAAGAAGCAACAGCCCTCCAAAACTCCTTAATATGAAAAGAGAAGTCTTTTCTTTTTTTTTTTTNTTTTTTTTTAAACAAAAAAAAAAGGATTAGGTCAGTGTGACCACAGAGCTGAGCCTTTCAGCCAGGTGATTTAAAGTCATCAGCTGAGATTATTCAAGCATTGTGCTTTTTGCAGGAGGCAGAATCAACTCCTATTCCCACAGTTTATGGCTTGGCACAAACATCTGTGAACAAGCTGCTCTTGCATTATTCTGGTCTCGTCTGGCAGCACCTTGTTCGCTCTGGTTGTTGGACTGCTCTGACTGTAATTGTCTGAATATTATGAAAAGTGGGGTTTTAATAATTAACAACCTTTATTTACAGAGGTACATGTATGTATAAAATCTACTGCTGAAATGTGCTGTAATCTGTAATACTGTGACTTTGTACCACTGAATGCCTGGAATTGGCCTAGAGCTCTAAAAATGAGTTTTAAACGTACGAGGGGAAAGATAGCTCAGGGAAATTTTAGAATAGATGAAAACCGTGTTTGTTGCCAGCTATTTAAACCAAGACATGTATTTATATGTCTTATTTGTGTCGTGGGGGAATGAATTCTGTTTGCAGCCTCATTTTTTGTCTCTGGGTTATGAGGCTTCTTTGCTGGGAATACTCTCTGTACTTACACCGACTCAGAGCATTGCAAAGTTGCCTGGCACATTTTGGAGTAGCTTTATATTTGTTCTATTTTCATGTGACAGTGTCTATTATCTTAAAGAGGGTAGGAGAAAAATTAGAAATTATTTTTTTTACTGGTATCAGCTCAATCTCACCTAAATTCATCATGAGGGTCCTCTATGTTTGCTCAGAATCTCTGCCCAGGGGCTCCAGAGTCAGAGTCCCTGAAGGTAAAGAAGGGACTGGCTTGCCCCAGTGAAAATGTGTGTAAATTTTCATAGCTCCAAAAGTCAGGAAATCATCAAGAGAGGTGAATTTTGCTGACAGAGCCTAAGTCAAGTCATTTCCATTCAATGCTTGATTGTCCCTTGGGATCTCTCTTCTTTGTACAAGACCATGAGATAGAATGATTATACAATGATACTAACACCATTCAGAAAGCCTGAAAGATAGTTTTTCTGAGCTTCCTTTTTTTTGTAAAGTAGAGATGTGTAGGAGGAGGGTCATCTGTGTGGTTAAGAAGAAACCAGTTTTGATCTCAGTGTAAAGTTTTGGCACCAAGTAGAAATCAAAAATCTAGATTAGAAAATGCAGCTATTGCTAAGTGAATATAGCAGGAAAAGAAAAAGACCATGAGAGAGAATTAGATACATTTATAACAGTCTGTTTTGATAATACTGATAATTAACTGTCATATGTAGATATATGTACTGACAATCATTGATACACTGATGTACAGATCTACACACACTGATAGTTACTGAGATGTAGAGGTTATTATCAAAGCAGTAGTTACATGTGTTTGAACTTTGAGTCTGACTGGATTATTGACCTCACATCTGAGTTAACTGCAAGTATAAGCCTTTGTGAATTGGGCTAAGGGGTGTAGTTCTGTTAAATAACAAAAACTACACAAAAGTTTTTTGAATGCTGGGGAGGGGATGTGACTAGAAGTGGATGTAGATCTGTGATATTCTATTGATGGTGCTTCTCAAACCTGTGAGCAACTTGTTTATAAGATCACGTGTGCATATCTGCACAGCCCACAGATCAAGAGCATCCTAAAGCTTGTCTTTTTCAGAATGGAGATAAAGAAATATTAGAAACTGTTGCAGTAGATCTTCTAACAGACAAGGTTTAATTTACAAATAGATTCCCTGACCCAGCAAAGAACTGAACTTTAAATGTGTAAATAATTTCCTCCTGAAATTCAAATTTAGTAAAGATATTTGACACATTATTTAGAATTAAGATCATAGTGATTTTGTTCCTTCCTCTGTTTCTTAATTGTTGCTTTAATTACACTACAGAGGTAGTCTCTTGATCAAAATTTGACATTAAATCTTCCTTCTTCTCCTTTCCTATTTTTTCTCCCTCAAATCACTTTCTTGAGTAAAAAAAACAAGTAGGAAAAGGGAAACAAAGTACTAGCAAGTATTTCAAGGTTACTTTGGCATCCTAAATCACTGAACAGTTGAAGCTGGCACTACAGTTTTGTTTGAACCCCAGCAGTTTATCTCAAGGCATTATTATTTTTTCTAAGAAAAAGAAGGAGAGAAAGGGAAAGAAAAGAAGATATCTGGGCTATAACAACACTCTCTACTTAATTCTGTATTTCACTTGCTCTCTCTGACCCTGGTAGAGAAACCTTCCTCTGAAGTTTCTAGTCATGCTGTCTTCATTTTCACTTTAAAGTCATCCTTTATCACCATAACAATAACAGCATCCATGAAGTACATGAGTAAACTGAGAAAAAATTAATTGCTTCATCCCTTGAGATGGGAAATAAAAATGCTGCTGCATTTTGTTTTTCCCCCAGGAATTCAGACCCTGAATGTCAAACAGCTGCAAAGGATGTCTCTGCTAATTACAAATTTCTGGGGGGCGCTGAAGAGAATGGCCTGAAGTCCACGTGGTGAGGACTTTGCCTTGTTCTCCTAAGTGAGAGACTTTCATTTGAGAAAGAGTTTATAAAACAAGTTGCTGGGCAGTAATAGAGGAGAGTAAGAAAAGGCAATATGACATCTGAAGAGAGGAAGCTGTTCGTATGCAGCCCACATAAACAGCTTGCAGCAAGCTTTTGTAGCTCCTCTTTAATTGGAACCTGCTAGGACAGGCTTTTCATAAACCTAATTGTACATGGATGCAAGATTGAGTCTCAGTCACACAACAGGAACAAATGACA
Source organism: Bombycilla garrulus (assembly GCA_013400315.1). Lineage (NCBI taxonomy): Eukaryota > Metazoa > Chordata > Aves > Passeriformes > Bombycillidae > Bombycilla > Bombycilla garrulus. Next base: position 1,211,857 of record VXBU01012612.1, on the reverse strand, counting down.
AAAGGAATTTGTACTTTCTTTTGAAAGTTTGAAATATCTATTATGGCATGACAAATGTAAATGTGTTGATGAGGAAGCAAAAATCACTATACTTGACAATTAATTTCAGTTGCTGGAAAGAACTGACCTCTGAAGCATTAAAAACTGTTTTTTAAATACAGCAAAAGGATATCATAAATTTCCCTTCATTCTGCTGTGGAAATCAACACAATCTCTTGCAGTTTAGGTAAACTCAATTGAAATTGATACCTTGTAGTCTTTTGTTCCAGATAATTTCCTGTGTACGTTATGTGTCCACTGCTTCAGTGAAAAGAATAGATCTGAAAAGCAACATGCAGTGATGTATAGATTTCATATTTGTGTAAAAGTGAGTGATCTGCTTCCTTACTCTGAAGAGGTAATTTTACCCACATCTTTACCACTGTGCAAGTGTTTGACCCTGTGCTTCTCAATAGCATCATTAATCATATAATAATAAAACCTTCACTCAGGCAAGTCCACCACTTTTTTGGGGGAAAGTTATTTTGGCAGATTAATTTTTGCCCATCTGTGTTTCTGTGTGTGGGCTGTAAATATTGTCAGTGTCTTAAGGCTTTGCAAAGAAACCCCAAAAACAAAACAAAACAAAACAAAAAAGTAAACTGCTCTTTCATTTTGTTTCATTTAAGATTGCTTTATGGCCCATTAAATCAGATTGCTGGTTGCTACTGAGGATGCTGCAGTCTGCATTTACATGGCTCAACTGTAGCTTGATTATAGGTGCTGTATTTTGTGGTGCTGCCTTGTTTCCTGCATTAATCCAGGTTAGGATTTAAAGCATGCAGAGGAAACTAATTCCTATTCACCTATCTCTATAATTGATTATCTAAGGATTTTGGTCATAACAGAACTACACAGTGAGATTTCAAATTTTGGGACTGCCCTCCAAGAGCTGTTTCTGGTTTTGTTTGTGTGGTTTGATTTGTTGTTGTGACTCTGTTGGTTTGTTTAGGTTTTGTTAGTTCAGTTTGGTTTTTTGTGATTGTTTTGGGTTTTCTTTCCCCTGCTGTTTTCAAGTTAGTTATGTGAGGCTTTTATGCATGAGTAACAAATTAAAGGGGAAAAAAATGAGCATCTGAACCTGGATCGTGGTCAAAGCTTTATTGGAGGCGCTTTTGTTGGTCTGCGCTCCTTGCTGTGTTGTTTTTCTTTTGGGGGAATTTTATTATGCATCATATTAGTTCACCTAAGAGTGGGCTTTTCAGGTCTTGAAATGATGCAATCTTGTGTACAGGTGACCCAAATTCAAGAATTTCCAGCAATCTGTTTATCCTACTAGTGTACATCAATGTGAGATGATGATAGACAGGTAAGTGTTAGTGAAAAACTGTCTTTGTAAAGCAGACATCCAGATTGTCCTTTCAGAGGGGACATGTGTGTGATGCTATTAAGTTGAAAATGACTGAATTTACTTTTACTGTGCCTTGGACATAGGAATAATACTGATGTTAAGAATTAGAAAATATTGTGTTGGTTTAAAGTCACCAGAAAATACTGGATGCAGGAGTAAGTGAAACCTGTCTGAAAGCAAATGATGAAGGTGGTTCTTTGCTGAAAGGCTTTGTATCATCTCACTACTGGCTGCACCTCTGTGAGTCCCATGACAGGTTTTATGTATTTATTACCCATGGGTTCCTTGCCTGGCTTTCTGACTGGTGTGTTTTGTGATCATTCATGCTGGCTTACATCAGTTTTACTGTGTTACCTCAGTCAATGAGATGTGAACTCGCAAAACCTACTGTAAAAGGAGCTGGACATTTTAGGATGAAATTACTTGCTATATATGTCTGGAGATTTGAAGAAAAAATGGTTTTCTTTTTTTCTCCAGGAAATTCTGAGGTTTTTGTGTCTAAAACACAAAATTGGAGGTCCCCTTATTACTGAAGTATGTCCAAAGTATAGGAGCAAAAAAACCCAGATGATGTATCTTTATGTAATTAAATGTATTTCTAATTGAAGTTGTGTCTAAACACAAATGAGACAAGGATGTAACAGGATGTAGAGTGTTACAAATTCTGTGCAGAAACATTAGAAAAAGATGTGAAATTGAACTTTCTCTTCATTCTTACCTTGCTTTCCTGCTAATTTTTACTCTTTGTTTACTCTAAACTCCATGTCCTGTTCTGGCAGGAAATTTCAAACTCTCCTCTGGGAGGAAATATGAGCTCTGAGAGAGTTTTACATTGGATGCCCATATTGGATTTTATTTCAGAAACTGTGTTTTTCAACTTTGAAATTATTGGAGTGCAGGTAAATCCAGTGATTCTGTTGAGTTTGTAACACTCTCCTGAGTCTGTGTAATTCTACAGCACAGTTTTATTCCTTTTAGGGATACATAGTGGGAATAAAAATAACCCTTGTTCTTTGTTAAAAACAAGTTTGATAACAAAGAAAAGGAAGAGGCTTCTGTTTCATTATTAATAATCAAGCAGCAAGTGCTGCTTTAGAAACACCAAGAGGCGTGAAAGGTGCTTACAGATATTCCCTTGGCTTGGAAAGAGAGTAAACCTCTCTCCATATTTCTTCCCCTCCCTTCTCATATTCAGGATGACAGCCTCATCATAATGTGGTTGGGAAATTTTGTCATAATCAGAGAAACTCATCTTGTGGCTTGAACCTTTCATGAATATATATTTGCTTTCCAGTGGAAATTTCTGTTTCTCGTCAAAAAGAGTTAACAATATTCAAGATCCTTTTCTGACACCTTGATTCTTTGTTCTCTTCCTATTGTAAAATGCATTTTGTTAGCATACTGATGTTATCCTGAGCTGACCTTGTAAGACCAGGATCTTGAAATTTGTCAGTCTAAGACTGGCCTTCAGACAGGTCTGAGAAAAAAAGAAATTAGCCTCTAGCCAATGCTAGCTTATTTTAGAAAAATTAGTTTTTAAAGTCAGTCTTTTTTCCAGAGCTGTCTTTTTTCCTATGAAAGAGTAGGAACTGGTTTCTGTACTGGTCATGCTGACGTAGTACTTCACTTGAGTTTAATATTAAAAAAACCTCAAAGACTTTCACTTGCATCTTAATTTTTGTTTTGAACTAGAACAATTCTGAAACAGGTTACTCAGCATTTGCTCATCAGACTGCAGGTCCCTTGAGGTTCCTGGCACTTGGCTGAGATCGTGACTTACGGAACTAAGTTAAAAAATGCAGTAGAATCCAAGATTTTATCTGATTTTAGGAACAGTTTCAGAAAAAAAAAAAGGCTCATTTGTGGGACATTGCAACATTCTAAACCTAATCCTTTTTCTAATTCAGAAAAAAAAATCTGAAAATTCTGTAATTTTTTTGTTAACACAAGTACCAAAATTAAGAACCTAAAACTATTAAAAATGTTTCATTTTTAATAGCATCAAATCTTAAAATCCTTTCCTAGGTAAAACTTCTTTTTGTTCTGTTGAAGTGAGTGACTTTCATGGGGAAAAAAATTTAAAGATAAATCGGTTTCCTCTAACACATTTATATTTAAAACCTTAGCAGATTTTGAATATTTCCATAATGTTACATTTTTTATAAGCTGAGATAGTCCTTTTCTGGTTATTGCATAGGAACAATAATGTGGAAAGAAGTGTGTATTGGCTCATTGATTTATTTTAGAAATAACTAGACCCAGCTACATAGTAATTCTGTCTTCCTAATATTTTCTTTGCATTTCTTGCACTGTGTCATTCTATCGATATTAATTTCTCATATATAGCTTTTTGTCCATTCTGTTTGATTCTTGCTGATCTTGTAGTGGCTGCATCTCTATTATGTGATAAATAATTTTCAGCCTATTAGCTTTAATTTTCAGAGTATAATCATTACTTAAAATAGGAACCCTGCTCGTTATCTTATCTTCCTCACACTTGTAAACAAAATATATTGAAGTTATATTGAAGTGATTTCATTATCACTAAGCAAATTTACCATTGTTTTAAAACCTTATTATTAAGCCCTACTCCTGTTTTCTTTTCTTACCAAGTTAATTTACATAACAATCTTACGTAGCTCTCGTAGAGGTGGTTCACATGGTAAATGTAACCTTATTCCACACTGAATTCAAATTCTGAGGAGTGCCCAGGAAGGAATGTTATGAAAAGCAAATTCCATCATGATCAGTAGAGGTCAATGGAGCTTTGTGGAGTCAGCCTACTAACATTTTACTTAGAACTCGTCAGAGTTCTAGAACTCAAGAAAGACTTGTAAATTAATATTTATTAATGTCAAACTTTCATATTTTATTCATGTTTTAGTCTACAAATGTAGGAATATTATTCAAATTTTCTTGCAGAATAGCAATCAGCCAACAATGTAGCAAAAACTGTCATAAAGTTTGCCTAATACAACTTTTGATGTTAGTACAATTTCCATATAACCTTTTCAGAATTATCAGTACTGTGATATTAGTAATTTATATGACATCTATTTCTGTGACACCTGAAAGGAAAAAAGAAAAAGAAATCAAGCTTGTAAATGAACTTTTTTAAAAAGAAATTATTTTATTTCCTAAAAATATCAGGAAAGAATCACAGTTGACATTCTTTCTTGTGGAGTCAGTTGTGTTACCTCCCAAGTTTGCTGATCATTTGGAAAAGGATTCAAATGAGCTGACACTGGAGAAAAAAAATTCTGGCTACTCTAAATTACTGTTTAAAAATACCTTGTTTTTCAGAAAGAATGTTGTTCACAAAGGTAAGTAAATTTGCCCAATGGCAAGTTAAAAACAACCCAAACACAACCTCCCTCCCCAGTAGTGATAAAGTTTGCCTATTCCAATATGAATTTGTAGCGTGTTGTTATACATTATATAGAATTTTATTAACATAAGTATCTAATAATAGGCGAAGTGCTACTACAGGGCTTTCAACTGGAAGAAACATGGGATGAAAAATAAAAATTGTTATGATGCTATGTTAAAAAAAAATAAAATTGTGTTTTAAGGTATTAATTTGCCCTTTCCAAGCGAGCTGCAGTTTGCCTGTCTGCCTGTACACAAGCCTCTGCCCTTTGGAACAGGTAACACGGATCCTGATTGCTCCAAGGTCTCAAAAACAAATCAATTAAAACAATTTATTTGTTTCAAAGTTCCAAGAGACCTTAATTTTCATGATCTATAAAAATAATTGTGACTTAAAGTATTTACATTGAGATGAAGCAGGTTATGAGATTAGTAGTTCCTTATTGTATTTTATTTAAGGAAGCTCAAATCTTGGCTACTGAGTAAACACAAGCGTTTTATGCTGACTGTTGATGCCCAACATGAAATGCAAGACTGTGCTCAGAGGAAAATTAAAATGAAGGGAGTTTGTATCAGCAATCCAGAAGGTAAGAGTCCCTTTAATCTCTGAAGCCTTTCTCTTAAACTGGCAACTTGTGCTTCTTAGCAATTAGTGTGGCTGGCATTTGTTGTGCGTACCAATTCTCAGCAGTGTGCTTGATGGTAATTCTCCACTCATGGTTTGAGCTCGAAAGAACAAGCATGCTTAAGAAAAAGGAGCTGCTGTTTTCTCTGAATCTATTAAAATTTGGATTTTGGTAGAATTAAGTTTATTTAAAGAATGAAGATTCATTGGCTTCTGAAAGAAAGAGGAGAAGACACCCACTTAAGTTAATATTCTGTGAGAATCCAATGGATCTGTTAGGAAGCCTTTGGCAATTCAGATCTAGGGCTTCCTGTCAGAAGAGGGCACATAGCATAACTTTTCCACAGTATGCTCTCATGATTTCTTAGCAAGTTATTCACCTGGCAAGATCAACTCTCAGAAGCTGTCTTTCTCTGAACATTTTCCAGAAATCCAGGCTGCCTCTGTCATCTTGATCTGCCTTTTGGAACAATAGACTCTTTCATGTAATTCCAATGCCATGATTTTGACAACAACTTATTCCTTTCAGTGTATCACCTGTGTCCAAATATCCGTGGGTCAAATATGATGTTTTTAATTTGCTACCCCTTTTCCCAGTAAGTCTGCCAGGCTTTCTGGCAAATCCATTCTCTGTACCATCTGAGACCCTTCTCAAAATCTGGCGTTACATTTGCTGTGACTGAGAAGCAGTTTTAATGAAAAGGTTATTTTCAGTTCCGAGATTTCATCTTTGAGTTCCTTTAGGTGTCTTAGATGAATATCGTATGGTTCAAACAACTTACTGTGTTTTCTGTTGGAAAGTCACAGAACAAAAGAATTATTGGATTAAAATGTGTTTTTCATTATCATGGATCCAGATACTGCATTACTGAAGAGAATAGGAATTTTGGCAGTAAATCTGGGTGGACAATCTAGCAGTGTTTAAAGAGGAAAATCTTCCTCAATAAATTTAAAGAAATTTGAAGTGAAATGCTAGTTTTGGGGTCTGTTAATGACAAGGAGGGTCTTTCATCCACAGTGAATGACAAGGAGGAATAGAGCCAAATTGCATAAAGGGAACTGTAGTACAACAAGCATTTTTTGGATTTCAGAGGGGCAGTTTGTTCTGTCCTTGAAGGTATTTGAGAACAAGGTAGGCTGGGGATATCACAGCTACACCTGATCTTTGTTGAAGAAGAGGGAGCGGTCTCTGTCATTGCTACTGAGAATGCTGTGAATGGATGTAAAACCTTAAAAAGTGATCTGTGGAACTGCTTGAAGGTCTGGAATGTGCACACAAAGGGAGTAGTGGTGGAGGCCTGTGGCACAGCAGAGCAGGAATGAGGCTCCTGGCTGTTGCCAATGCCTGGCTGCTGTGCCATGACAATAATAACAAAATCTAAGCTGTTGTAAAAGCAATAAAATTGCATGGACTGATATGCAAAGTACTGATTTCTATCACTTTCTCAGCCTCCAAACAACATGAGATATGTGCACTAGAGCTGTAGCTCTTCACCCCCATGCTCCCCCAAAGTATAAAATTCTGTGATTCATCAAGGCAGTTGCAAAGCTTGAGTGTAGATTATTTTTTTAAGGTGGTCACTAATTTCTATAATTCTTTTACACAGATCTAGACAATTAACCTGGTCACCAGTTTTTTAACTATACATTTTCATATATTTCTGACAACAATATGCAAAATTTCCCTTAGGATTATTTTCCATTGTGAAGAAGCTGCTTTTTCAACACCTTTTATTCATGTGTCCCCGTTTTCTTCTTTATCAATAGTTTTTGAATTCTGACTTGAACTGGACTCATATTTATAATTAAGGTCTGATTATGAGGTAGGTGGAATAATCTGTGGTGAATTCATTTGTCTTTGTCCTATCATTCCTTCCTGCTGGATGAATGCTTGGGTCACCCACACAAACTAGGGAATCTAAATGCATAATTTTCCTTTTGCTGAGCTTAAGATCTGCATCCAACAGTTCAAATCCAGTAATAGTCAGATTCTCACAGCAGTATTTTGAGCACATTAGTGGGTGACTACTACTCTGTGTATATTTATATATATATATATGTTAGCGTTGATAATTGTCTTACTCTGAAAAGGAGTAATTTCTTCTGGGAACCTTACAGGAAGCTTATACATAAAATAATTTTGAACAGTGAGAAAGAAATGTTCCTTTTTTTTTTTTCTTTTTAAACCCAAGGAAAGCCAAAAAACCCTCAGTCAGCTTAAGTCCTAGCTCCCTTTTTAGCACGTTGAATACTGTCACAAGACACAGAAAGAGATGTATTTTTAATGCCTAGATGGGACTGTAGTAACTCCTAGAAACCTTCAACAAAGCACTTTGTTGTTGTCCTTTTTGGCTCCATTAAAATCCACTCGTTCCTCTTCTGTGAGCAGATCAGTCCAACATTGTCCTGAATTTAGGCTGCCTCCCAACTTACAGGGGCATCTTCCCATGGCTGTGACAATAGGGATAACTGGAGCCTCTTTGCTCATCTATAACTGCAAGAGAGAATTTGCTTGGGCCAGTGCAGAGTTAGAGGAGTTTATGATAGAGTTGCTGCTACCAGAGGCAGCCTAGTGGGAGGTACTGCCAAAAACAAAAAGGATGGTGCACTAAAAAAACATTCCCAGGTGCCATCATTATTTCAAAGTTAGCAAAAGAGTGTAATGGTGATGGGATATTTATGTGTAGAGGACAGGGAAATTTCACCCTCCGTGGTCAGAAAGTCACTCTCTCTGTAAAGAGCAATCGCCAGGTACAAGTACGCCTTCAGAATTTAACAATAATGTCAAATTTAGTGTCATTCTATAGAAATACTATTTCAGTTGTAATGCATGACATTCTCCAGCTAATTGCTGTCCTGTGTTCCCCATAAATTATTCCACAGTACAAAATAAAGAATTCTATGGACAACTGGCCATGACTTTCTGAACTGTATCTGAGAGGTGAAACTTCCTGATGCAATAAGATATTTCTGCATAAATGAACTATTTCAATAAAGAATTTACTGGAGACATTTCTTAAATTCAGAAAGGAAGGAATGATAACTCAAAGGCAGACTAATTCCCTGTGAAAGGGATCTGTAGTAGCATCTGCTTCTAACTCATTTAGAATAGAGACTTCAATGTCAATCTCTGACTGCCTTTTCCTCAGGGCACCAGAGTTAAGGTGAACTTTCAAGAGGTGGTTGATGGTCCATGACTGAGAATAGAGCTGGACTTCTTTTCTCTCCTGCTTCTGTGAACCTAATCTGTTATGTGAGCTCTGGTGCTCAGCTGATTCCTTGGAGAGTGTGCTGGTCTTCCTAAGCTAGAAGAAAAAGACATGAAAAGAAAATATTAGGTGAAAGGGATTACTGAGAAGCCAGATGAGTCCTGAAATGCTGGAAAGGAAAAGGAGGCACTTCAGGCCTGGAAGGACTGGGGCAGTGAATTTGCATCAGCAAATCATTGGACCAAATGTGAGATATCACAAAAAAATCTGCTGATCACTTTCATGCAGTATCTCCTCTCAGCATGACCCTATTTTATATAAATAAACAAGTATTACTCTGAAAAGGAGTTGGTAAGAGAAGCTGATGGATAGACTTAATTTTTATTATATTTTTCATATTATCTTGGCTCTGTTCCAATAAAAGAAACAATTGTGTGTGTTTCAGATGTATTCTTCCTTATCCTCCCAGCAGCAGGGCCAGTTCAGTGCAGGAAAATAGTGCTTTCTGAGCTACTTGAATGATTTTGGCCTATAAATAGGTTCTGAATACATGTGAAATACCGTAAGAGTGGTGTATAAAATGGCATCAATTTCTCTCATTCCTGCTCTCAAAATTCACAACATTCTACCTTTCTGAAGTTTCACATCATTCTGTCTTAATGCAAAACTGTTTTTGTGTCATATTCCTTCTTTTCAACATATCATTTCCAAATACATTCTTGCATCTGCATTTTTGTCTTTTGTTCCAAAATACCTTTAGAATCATTTATGATCTCATCTAGAATGTCACTTGTTTATACGAGACTGCTTGCTGACCTAGCTTCTTAAAATTCTCCTTAGATGTTGAATAAGAAAATTGATTTTTTTTCTTTCATTTCTACCATAATTTTCAGTATTGTCCAAGGGTGGGCACAGAAGCAGAACCACACCACTGAAGGTTTAGAACAACAGAGGAGGTTAAACTAAATTATTTGAGGAGGAATAAGCTGCTGAAATAGAAATGCTCTCCTGAGTCTAACTGGAGATCTTTTCAGTCTACCCATTTAGATGATGATTGTCACAGTTGAGACAGACAAGACACCTTTTTTTTGGTGCAGCAATGGCCAGTTTGTTATTGTTTGTAATTGTTATGGTTTTCTAAAATCATCATGTTTAATTTTAATTGGTTAGTAACTTATTGCTAATCCGTTCACTGGTTAGTAGCTGCTTGTGTACGTGCTCGCCAAAGACTTTCTTTCTTCCCTACAGATGTTTACATTCCTTTCTTGTGGGTGCAGGATGGTTCTCAGGGGCACAGATTCCTTTTCTCAGAGGTGCAGGCTGATTCTCACCTGAGGGCTTTGGCTGCTGTTAAGCCGGGTAACAGGCCTGAGCCATGATTGTACAAGGCCTTTCTTTTGTCAGGCTTTGCCTCTGTGCAGCAGGTGCTGGTGTCAGTGACTCTGTCCCTCCGGCCATTACTGCAGACAGTTTATCAAGACACTGCAGCCTTGAGGAAACGCTGAGGTCAGGACAGCAGTGAATGCAAAGGGAGTGTGGAGGGATGGGCTCTTTCAGCCTTGTTCCCTCAACAGCAGTTTGTACTGACCCCTGCTCTGCTGCCTGAGCTGGAGACTGAAATGTTTGCAATTTACTAATTTGTTTATGTTTTATTATTTATGAGTTCTATTCTGCCATGAAAAGCACGACTGCTTCATTCACTAGAACACGTACAGCTACAGACAGGTGTGATGTAAAGTGTTTAGCTCAGAGCCTGCGATCTCAGACAGGGTTCTTTTGCTGGGCAGTGTCTGTTTCATTTGCTGATTTGGTGATGCTTTGATGTACAGATCACAGTGGTATGAGAGACCTGACAAACGTGAGGCAGTTGGAGGATGGGACCCCAAGAAATTTGTTGGAACAAGGGCTGAATGATTTGGGCCGCTTCCTTTCAAATATTAATCACTACATTTGAAAAAAAAAGCAACAAAGTCAAAACAGAACACAAAAAAAAAACCAAAACAAAGGCAATTTTTGCATACTCTGTGTGTCAGGTTATCATAACACATAACAGAAAACATGTAAGTGAAATAGTGCAGCCTTTAGGGTTGATAGGAAATCGATAGTCAGCTGATGAAGAGAGAACCACTTTTCAGCAGCCACAGAATGACCATAGCTAGAAACACATTATGGCTGTTGTAAACTAGTTAACACAGATTATAAAAGAGCTACTCTTCTTAAAAACTAATGTTACTATATATAATGTTTTTTTTAAAATGTGGTCTGCTTTCTGGTCAGGTAATTAAAATAAATAATAAGCCAGTAGTTAATTGTCCATAGTGGCCACTTATGGAGGGATTTCCACTTTAATTATTAATAGCATGCTTTTTGCTCATCATCCTGACTATATTTTCCTTCCTGCTGTTCCTTCATCTCACTTGCCACCTTAATTTTTATGCATTTTTAATAGAAAGCACAAAATTTCTTAGTCTCTTTGTAATTATCTCCATATAATGATGCTCTTTCTTGTCCATCTCTTCCAGCAGAGTAATTTCTATTGCTGACTTTTCTTTGTATTCACTGATAGTTGTTGCAACTTTTTCTGGCAGGCAATTACCACAGATGGCATGGATAACTCTTCCTTTTTTTAGCATTATGTGTTTTAAAGAGTTCTGCATTATAAAATACTTTATTTGTGGACTTCACTGGGTCACACAACAGACCTCCAGGACTGTAATTTACAGCTTGTGTGCTGGAAATTTCCACTGGGCTTCTCTTGGCCTTCTCTGTGAAGCCAGAGCATTGAGACAAGGGAATAAAAAAGGATAACAAAATGGAAAGGATCTTTTTATTATTTTAATCCAGAAGAGTTCAGTGCTGGGTTTACAAGTGCAGACTACTACACATTTCTGTGGAAATGATTGCACTTGGCAGGGTGAAGGAGGACAGAGAACTTCCCCACTTTGTATATTTCCATAAATAGCAAAACAGATAATTGATTCTGTATTTCTGTGTTTGTGACTTTCCCCCAGCTTTTGATGCCTGTGTAGGAAGCTGTGTGCACGTTTGACTGTAGAAGACCAAAACTTGTGCCTCCTCTGTGGTGGAACCAAGTGGGCATTGGAGGTTGTCCTGATTGGTTTAGTTTGTTTCTTGAGGTTTTCTTTGGAATAAGGTGCTCATGGTTCACATCCTTGCAAGCTTTTAGAGATTAGTGGAATAAGGAGAACTCTTGTGCTTTCTCGAGGCTGTGGTGTGAAGCAAGTGACTCTGCTTTTGCAACACAGGTTATCCAGTGGCCTTCCTGATGAGCACCAAGCCTACAAGGGGATCCTAAATGTCAAGCATTTCTCCAGGCTGCGTCACTTCATGAGCACACATATTTAGAGGAGTGCCAGCTTAAGCTGAATTTATATCTGCATGCATGTCTTGACCGTCTGAGCTGTGCTAGTATAGTTATCTGTGCAGCTGGACTTGAAACCAGGTATGGGGAAAATTTGGGGTTGGTGTTAAACCAGCCAGAGAAAAATGTTATCCCAGATCTGCTGTATATCTGTGTTCATTGCACAACTACACAAATTTTTGAGTAAGAAGTAGAGAAGAATATACTTGTGGAGTGGGGGTTGAAGTGATGTTTACAGGTGCTGTAGCTGAAACAAAAGCTGGTCAAATTGCAATTTTTAGACATGACCGAAGGGTGATGCATTATGTACTCTGATAATTGTACCTGCCCCTTTGGGCTCTTTGGTGGAGTGGTGATCCACTGTGCACAACCAGGAGTCAAGTGGTTTTGAGCAGCTGTTGTGAAAAAGCCACAGATAAAAGTTTCTTTCTTTTATGTATTGAGTAGTCTCTACCTGTGTTCTTAGTGCTACAGGTCACTGATACTACAGTACCTTTGTGTCAGCCCCCTTCATTCACACTGGAGTAAAAGAGCCCAAATATTTATCAGGTCATTGTGTTACTGCTTAAAATACCTGAGAGCAGGGAGAGAGAGAAAGAAAGCTTTCACCCACAGGATTTTAGACCATTAAACACAAGGTCTTGTGTCATCCTTTTATTTAATAAAACCCTCAATTTTTCACAAATTACTCTTGTAATTAGACTTTGCTTCTCTGATCTGAAACATGATCTTCTCTAAGGAGATGTAGCTGTGTTATCAATTGACAGGTTCAAACAGGAAAAATAGGATAATGACGTTGCAAAAGGTAAATGAAGCATACATAATGCACCCAAAATTATATATAATTTTGTTAAATTAATACACCATGTCTTAAAGGTAAAAGAAATACTGTGAAATGTCTTGGTGAAATGGAAAAAGAAAATGTTTCATATTAATGCAATTCTAGTGGAAACCACTTAGAGCAAATAACTGTAATTTGCATTCTGATCCCTGTTCTGTGAAGTGGCTTATCAAAAAGAAATACTCCATTACTTCTCTATAAAAGTTCCAATTTTGAATTAAAAAATGCTTTCCAGGTGGATCATTAGAACAAATTCCATCCTTTAAAAGCCTGTCTCCCTTATCAGAGTGCAACTTGCAAAAAGGCATTTTAAACAATTTCATTCTGTACATGACAGGACAATTTTTATGTTCAGGGGTGATTATTTAAACTTTTAAGATTTTTCTCCAATTCTTCCATTTTTGCACACACAGACACTAAATTACTGAATGAGAAACCTTATTCTGTTCAGAGAAGATTTTTGCTAGAGCTATCTTCTTTAAAAATCTGTCCAAAAGAGTATATTCTTGAAAAAAAAAAAAGTGTGTAGAAGCATATTAGTGGAGACAATACTACAGTTTATAAGAATTTAATTCTTCCTAATTTATGACCACTTTAAAAATTTATGCAGTTTGGATTTTTTAAAAATAGACTTTGTTTAAATCATGGAGTTTCCCACTCACTCTGTTTTTTGTGAAAGGATTACATACTGATTGTCTCTCCTTCCCTTGCTTTCCTTTTTCTTCCTAAGACTAATAATTTTGGAAAAGGGANAGAATCAGAGTTACAGGTATTTTTAGTATCATTCCAGGGTCTCTGACACCTCTGGCAAGGCTGAAAAGCCTCCTGACCAGGTTTTGGGTCGGCCAAAGGCATCATAGGAACCCCCTGGGTTCCAACACAGAAGTATATTAGTGGAGACAATACTACAGTTTATAAGAATTTAATTATTCTTAATTTATGACCACTTAAAAAATTTATGCAGTTTGGATTTTTTAAAAATAGACTTTGTTGAAGTCATGGAGTTTCCCACTCACTCTGTTTTTTGAGAAAGGATAACATACTGATTGTCTCTCCTTCCCTTGCTTTCCTTTTTCTTCCTAAGACTAATAATTTTGGAAAAGGGACTCAATTTCTTAATGCTCATGTCATGGTTTGACACTGGTCAAATGCCAGGTACTCACAAAAGTCATTTGCTTACATTGCTGGGCAGAAGAGAGGGAAAAAAGATTAATGAAGGGCTCATGAGTTGAGATAAGGATTGGGAGAAAACATTCTAAAGGCAAAACAGGTTCAAAATTTAAGGGTATAAAGTCAATTTATCATTAGCAGAGAAGGATAATGAGAATTAAGCATTTATAACACCTGTTTTCTCCCCAGCCCCTCCCTCCTTCCCTCTGACAGCTCATGGAGACAGGGCCTGGGGGTTTTGGTCAGTTTGTCATTCGAGATTTCCTTCTGTACACTCAGGAAGAGGAGTCTTTGCTATGCTGTGGGTCCCTCCCACGGGCAAACAGCCATCCCAAAACTGTTGTGGTGTGGGTCACTCATCCATGGGGTGCTGTCTTTTAAGGATGGGCTGCTCTAGTTTGGGAGCAAGGGCTTTTTCTCTCCATCTCTGGAAGCAGGGGCCCTCTCTTTCTCTAGTCGCGTCTCCCACTGGATCACAGCTTTCTCTGGCATCCACCTGCTCCAGTCTGAGCCCTTTTCCCACAGGCTGCGAGTGGATCTCTGCATCTGTTGTGAACTTCATGCATTACAAGGGGACAGTTTGTTTCACCATAGTCCTCACCACGGCCTGCAGAGGAATCTTGGCTCCAACACCTGGAGCATCTCCTCTCCCTTCTTTATTCCACCAACCTTGGTGCCATGATGTTGTTTTCCCTCACGTGTCCTCACTTCCTCCTCTTCTCTGACTAGAAGAAAAACTGCTGCCTGTAGGTACCATTGTCAACAAGTTCCACTGATTCAAAAATTCTTGAGAGATCCTGCAGTGCTGAGAGATCGATCTTGTCCAGGTTCTGTGCTGGGGAGTCGCTCGCCACATTTTAGCTGCTAACCATGCGGCCCCAATGCCGTGGCGCGGGCTGTGGTGGCTGCCACGGTGCTGGCGCTGTTTAACGCCTCTCCTTGTGCGGGTGCTGGGAAGGAGAAGCCGCTGCCCCGGCCCTGCTGCCTGTGGCACAGCTGGCTGGGGTGGCCAGGCAGCCAAGGCTCGCTGTGGCCACACTGAAATTGTCGCGTGCTCGCTGGGGATGGCCCCTGGTGGTGGCATTTCACCGCCCCTGGAGAAAAACTGTGTATGCACTGTTTTGATTTTACTCTTAAATATGTCATCACAGAGCTGTTACCGACCTCTGTAACTGGCCCAGCAGCATGTCCATCTCCAGAGCTGTCAGAGACTGGCTCTCTGTTGGACATGGTGGAGGCTTCTAGCAGCTTCTCACAGGGGCTACCCCTGCGGCATCTGCATTGTCAAAAACCAGGCTTTACCAAACCAACACAAGAGAAGGTGATGATTTAGGCGGGTCTGACTTGGAGAAGGGAAACAATTAGCAAATTATGTTGACCTTAGGGAAACTGCAGATGAACACCCAAAAATGATCAGAGGAACTGTGCATCTGAATTTAATGAAGCAGCATAATTCATTCTGGATTGGCTAAGACATGGAACATTTTAAGATTTATGTGCCATACTACTACATGAACAACCACAAGTATTTATTGCAGCTGCCTTTATTTTTGAGGAGCTGAAAACCTGCTGTGCTCATATGAGGGTAGGGAGTTGTTATTCCCATCTCTTGCTCTGACAGCCATCATGGATTAAACAAGTCTTTTACATTTGGAACTAATGAAATGCTGGATAATCAGTAAAAATGAAAGTGAGAAAATCAACCCAAGTTAATTTCGCTAAACATTGGTAGGCAGCAGTAGAATGTTGCAATCGATATTTGCTTTGATCTTACAGCACAGAATAATGTTTTTGATTTGTTTACTTTAATGTCTGGCCTATTTGTGATGAAACAAATCTTACCTGCTCTTTCTAAACTAAAATATGGTTCAGCCAATGCATAAAACATTTTAAATGCTTGGCTTCTGCTGATAGCACTGTAATGAGGTTGGAAATGTAGCTATCTGTAGGCATCGTACAAAGGCTAAGTATAGCTGTCAGGGTACCAGCAATTGCCTTGGAAAACAGATTTCTGAAACATTTAGGGCTCTGTTGAGTGCTGAATCATTTCTGCTTTCCCTGTGAAGGATTGCTGGAGACTGCACTAGAGCACCCAAGTGGTCTGGTTTGTAACAGGGCCCTGTGCCTCAGCAAAGGATGAACTCTTCTGTACCAAATTAATGGCTTGTGCACAGCATGCTCAGCTGGGAGAAGCTGTGTAATATGGACAAAGCAAATACAGGAAACAAAACATGTTCTAAATTAACAACTGTGCAGCAGTTCCAGACTTAGGGAGAAGAAAAAACAGAGGGTGAATGATGTAGACATTCTTAGGTACAACAGTTTGAAAAAGTTTCATAGGGAAGCCAAATTTAGATGCACCTCATGTAGTTTTCTCAGCTCAGGGTCACAAAATTTACCAGAGTTTTAGTCATCAGCCAGGAAAAAAAACCAGTCACATGGCCTGAAAGACAATTTACGCAGCAATGATAGCTTCTTGCAGAAATGACTGACATTCCTTAAAATACAGTCAGGAATGTGTGTCACCAGGGCTAAAATGTGTGTGCCTCCCTGAACCAGCCTGTTGTCTGGAAATATGTGAGTATTTATGTAGAGGGATCTTCTGGAATCTTTGTAAGTGATTTAAGAAGTGCTGAGTTTTGGTAAGTGTTACTTTTACTTTTTCTATAATACATTAAAGACACTAATGTTACCTATGTGGATTTTTTTTATAGTAGCCACCATCAGGTTTCATCCCAATCAGCAAAGGTGCAATCAATCAAAGGCATAATGTTAACTACCACAATAAATAAAGTACCAGTTAAGTGTTACTTAGAGGATTTGAAATAAATTAATGTAATATTAGTTGAAAATTGTAACATTTTGCTTGAAAGAACAATGCTTTCATCTTGATAATGGCTATACTGAAGTTAGTAAATAAACCCAGGAATTTAAGTTAATACATGAACACAGTTATTTAAGGGATTTAGCTGAATTGCCTCTTTACCAATAGAATCAACTTTTTTCTTCTGTTGATTATTACTCACCTATGGAAGACTTTCGGAGAAGTGATTTATTTCTGTCTTCTGAGGATCGATGCCTGTGAGAGGCTACCTGGAATGGAGGCAAGACAATGTTAAAGGAACAAAGTAGGTATTTATTAAAAGGCTTTCAAAGGACACACCTGGGGCAGTACAAGAGCCTGGCCGTGGCTGCACCCAAGATAGAGCCAAGAGGGACAGCCTATCACAAGTTTTCACACTTTAATTAAAGTTTTGATCCATTTACATATTGAGGTTAATTGTCCAATTACAGCTTTAAGTTGTCAAGTCCCATCCTACCAGACTCCTGAACAGCTCTTCTCAATTCATGGTTTATACTTTTTGGGCCTGAAAATGTCCTTGGTTCCCAGGCTGGAAAAGGATTCTTTTATCTAACTAAACTGTGAAGAAAACTTGCTAACACTTCATATGAAGTTCAGAGTTACACACTAAGGCAGTACAGAATCTGAACAATATGAAAGCTAAAACCTAAGGCATCAGGATGAGTATTAAAATTCCATTTTTTTAAATTTACTTTTACACTTGGTATAGTTGAGTGCATACAATTCAGAAAATGTAAACTGTTCTGAGCCCTCTCCACAAAGTAGCAGCCCACTGCTGTCATTTCAGTAATAGAGGATGCCTTCTGAGCTGCTGCTTACAGCCCAGGCTGTGAATAGCATCCTTCTTCTCTCTTGGCCCTGGAAGCATCTTGCCAATAGCAGCCTCTGCTTTCAGATGTCTTAGATAATTATTCCCACTCAGATTCCAGACCTTTCTAATTGGCTGAATTCATTAGAATGTCATGTCAGACTTGCTGGCCTAATACAATGATAGCATTTTAACAGTGTAGGGCTGGATTGTGTGAGGTATGTAAAAGAAAAGGATTGTCTTTGATTTTCCCTTTCTGTCTCGTTTTGAAAGTGCTTCTGTATTATTTTTTCTGTCAAAAGCAGTATTTCACATGCCTTTTTACTTTTGCTTAGAAGTCATTCAGCAGAAAGGACTAAGGTGACTGGATCCTGAGCACTGTGCTTTGAATCGTTCCTGACTGGAGATGCCAGCTTTTAGTAAAACTCTGCCATGCAACTGATGTCAATACTGCTGCTTTCAAGAAGACTCTTGCTGAAAGTTATACAGTGAAGCAGTATGAATTATTGACAGGCTAAAGCCTTGTCTGGCACATGCTACCTGCTCCAGGTGCCTGTATCTGCAGATGTAGTAGACTGGATCGATTCCTCTTTTTGCTCCCTCTGTCTTTCTTCATCTCCTAATGCAATTGATCACTGCCCAGGCACTGTCTTCACAGTGTCCCTCCAGCAGCCACCTTGTGCCCTGTTTGTCACCTTCAGCTGACACTATTGATTGCCTTTTTTCTCAGTCTCTCTTTTAAAAGCCTCAACACTAAACAAACCCACAGAGAGCTTAAGTAAGTCAAAAGGAAGAACCCCTTTCTTTCATTTTCCACCCTCAAAAAGCACTTAAATATGTGTGTGTGTGTGTGTTCTTACTTCAGACAGATGTTATTTCTCCTTGGCTTACCTCATTTCCTGGGGAAAAAAACCCCAACAGAATGTCAAATATTAACACTGGCAGCTTACAATCTTGTGTTTCTTCTCTGAGCCTCCAGGCATGCCTTAGGGAGTTTGTGTTCCCTTCCAAGCAGCCTTGGTGTGGTGCTTATTCCCCAGAGCCAGAATCACTGTTTAGTTAACAACCTCGCTGCAGCTGGAAGGAGGGAAAATGTCTTGGATTGAGAGAGGCAGGCCGGGGATTTTTTGAGCTTGTTATTTTCTTGAGTCTCACCCACTGTTCTGAAAGTAACAAAGATGATTAGAAAATCTGGAAGGAAAGGCGATGTCTTGGATTCTTTCATATCCAGTCATCAGTGTCCTGCTCTCTTTTATACTATCTAGAGGCCATCAAAATGGCAACTAATTAAAAGTAAAAATGTTAGCATCTTTTGAACTTGAATGATTGCTCAGAGATGAGGGAGGTAGATGTCCTCAGTATTTTCATAGCTGGTTACTTTTAATGCTTAAGCGTGCTTGAAGTTAGTTTGTGTACTGTAATATCAGATTTACTCTGAAATAAAATACATTCACTAATTAACTACTTGAAGTTTTAGCTAAGGTGCCTTTTTTTTTTCCCCTTCTCAAAATCTATATTTTTTTTCCTTTCCTCTAGAAAGTACAGCAAATTCACCTCACAATAACAGTAAGAAAAAAGAAGAAAAACCCCAAACCACCAAACTGGATTCTGATTCTTAGCTGATTAGGATTCTGCAGAAATTAACAGAGGTTTGGGTTTTTATTTATAAGCTGATCATTAATATCTTTGTAGTATTTTGATATGGGATGCCTAAATGCTGCTATTCTTGCTCATAAGAGAAAATATGATTAATAAAAGAAGTCCCCTTTAGCACAGGTTGATCCAGAAGTTGGGATACTCTTTTATTTGCTTCTTTAGGATGCTTTTCATTCATTGGAATTTGGAATAGATCACCTGTTCCCCTAAGAGATATCCCTGTCATATGAAGGGTGATTTTTTTTTTTCTTCTCCCCAGTGTGTGTATGTCTCTGTTCATACTGCCCTCCCCACACACATCATCATCATCCTCATCCTCATCCTCATCCTCATCATCATTCCCTCCTTTCCAGCTAATTTCTATCCATAGGAGCTCCAGTTCTCACAGGAGGTAGAGAGAAAGTCCTGTACAACTTGTTTGCATGGGTTGTTTTCCAGTGTACATTTTCATAGCATTTATCCAGGGATTATCTTTGATTAAAATGGCCAATTAAGTGTAGTGGGGAACTTTTCAAAGCTGAAGAAAATTCATGTTTGAATATTTAATGATATTCACCACAACTGTATTGTCCTTTATTCCTCATAACTTCTCATTACTCCTCTTTCCAGGTGCTTTAAAACCCAAGTAAACATTCCACTTCCCCTCTCACTTCCCAGTTCTTCTTACAAGTGTGTTGCCATGCTGTACCTGTGTGTATATTGCTTCTTTTAATTGTCCTTTATAGTTAAGTCTGATTTGCATATCTATAAATTGTGCTGCTGTTCTCTGGCTTCTGTGATTTACCAATTCCTTTGCACTAGTGAGATATGCAGACTATAATTAAGTTCAGTGTTCATTTGTTCACACTGGCAAAATGTAGAGAAAAATACTACTTTTATACTTCTTTTTGTGTGCTCTACCTTTAAATTATAAAACCGCCTCTCATACTTTTGATACTTTATTTTTCTGTTTATTTTGTAATTTTGCAGGTGTCCTTGCCAGTGTATCTCACCTTGTTGATCCAGACATATTTTGAATTTAGATTCTGTTATTTCTGATCTTTCATCATTCTCGAACCTTAAACCTCCTGGCTGCATCAAGGCCAATCCAAGCACTCAAGCATCATGAAATAAAAGAAACCAGAAGTATTATACTTCAACCTGCTCTTATATTAGGTTGTCATCTGAGCTACAGATTCAGGTTTTTAGCCCACAACCATAACAGTAAGAAACTTTGCATTAGTTTTAGATAAAAGCTGGCTTGGCCTAGAATCAAATTCCACAGCCAGTGGCTGAGTTATTGAACCCCTGTGATGGACACACTGATAGATGTGATGTAGCACTGATACATTTCTGGGCAAAAGTCTTTAGAGCATATTCTCCTTGTGGTGGTTAACTGGAAATGGATTGAAATCCTGCCATTGGAAAGTACAGCACTATTCACCCTGCTTACAATTTCAGTAACGAAAAGATTGCCTTGTGTAAACTCTAGCAATTATCCTGTATACATATATTTTTAAATAATCCTATTTAGTGTATGTTGACTCTGAGCAGCATGTAGTCAAGCCTGGATGGTTCAAATTACAGAGTGAAAAGTGAAAATCCTTACTTAGCTGCTATGGCTTAGAAACAACTTATCTGTACTGGAAAGAAAGGGCAGCAAATGAAAATGCTTTTATGAGAAATCAATGTTTAGGAAATATCTTGATCCTCATACTCTGCTAGACATTCTTTGTTTTAAGGTTTTTGGTAAGCACAATGACTTTTTAATGAAAAGGAAAACAAAAAAGCTTTTTGGGTGTCTGATTAAACAAGAGTTTATTATTCTAAGGAAAAAACCCAATTCTATCTTCCATATAGCTGATGGTTTTTAAATGCAGACATGGAGGGACTGTGACTTACAAACAGGAACATGGGAGAGAAATCATTCTTAACTAGGGTGTGGATTGTTTAATTCCATTGCAGTTATGCAGATTGAGATTCCCTGATATAGTGAGGGTTTGGGATTTTTTTCCCTTTTTCTCTTATTGCTGGATCCTTCTTAATACCTCTCCTCTCATATGCTTTGCTCAGTTTCTTCCAGGTTGTATCTCTGTAGTGGTGGTTGGAACACTTCACATCAGTGCTGAGGGCTGGAATAGAATTTAGTTGTTTTCTCTGACTGAGAGATTACAACATGATATCTAAAATAAAGTGGTTGTGCTACATACGGAGATATTGCCTGTGTCTGGAACATTTCCTTCAGTGCAAATGCAGGGAAAGTCCAAGGCTCCCATGTTCACCTGAGGGGTGGGTACCAGGTACCACTGGGTGATCACGTCCTCTGCAAATCTGTATTTCTGTCATCGGGGAGTTTCAGGTTTTTACCCTCATTTTCTCAGGAAGGAAAGGTAGAAGCAAGAGCTCAAGCACATGATTAGACAGACAATCTGCAAAGAGGAAAATCATGGGAAATCAGGATTCAAAGATTCTGCTGCTGAAGACAGTTTGCTTCTTTCTTTCTTTTTTAGTCAGTTGGCTGCAACACAGTGAATTGACAGATCATTTTTCAGCCCCTGAAAACCTGAATGTGCTGAACACTTGATTAGAAATTAGTGGCTATGAGAATGTGGGATGTAGTGATGTCACTACAAGCAAGGAGCAGAACTGCAAGAACAGAAGAATAGATTTTGCAGCAGCAGTGGAGAAATTAACAGGTGAACTTCTGTTTTTGTGAAGAACTGCAGATCATTTTAATCTGCACTCTAATATACCACAACTGACAAAAAAGAAAGGATATTTATTTTAGGAGTTGCCTCTAATCTCAGTTCTTTGGTCACCAGCAATTCTCTTTTTTAACAGGAGCTGTGGTTTATGAATTTGTAGTTCTTGCTCTTTGATGGCTTTAGCTCATGTGTTTTGTTTCTCATGATGGAGTAAATGTTGAATGATAGACTAATTCATTATCTTTAGTAGAGCAGCAAATAATTTCAAACTGTTTTATCCTTTGTTTCGAACTGTGCAGTAATTCAGCACTTGTGGATTTAAGTTAAGTACATGAACTTACAAGCATGTGTGAATATTTAGATGTTGTATCCTTCTGTTGTTTTTTCTTAGTTTTCTGGAATGAAACTGGTCTGCACCCTCTTCATGCTGCCTGGTGTTGTGACTTCTCTGTCTTTTATTAGGCTCTTCACCATTTATGTTTGATGTATTGCAGTGCAGATAAATAAACAAAGTATTCAAAGAGATGTTTATGATACTGCTCCTACAGTACTTCTGTTTTCTTCTTGGCACTGATATATGATGAATATATGGATATCTTCAAAGTCATGTCTTGAGTCACTTTTAAAAATGTCCATCAGAGTAAACAAGAAATTTACCCAAGGTGACTTATGCTATGGTTTGGGGTTTTTTTTTCAGTCTAGTTCAACATCTTTTTCTCTAGAATATTTTACAGCTTAATTAGGCTAGTTTTGATCAATTCAAAAATTTGTTTTATTGGAATATTTGGTTGACCTCTAATCCCTATTCCAGATAAAAATATTAAAAAATTAAAAATAGTTAATATTTAATTTAATTGTATTCAATAGTCAATATTACAACTTTAATTTTAATTATTATTTTTAATTTTTATAATTTAATTGTAATTAATATTTAATATTTAAAATAGCAAATATTAAAATATTTAAATAGTTTTATCTCAGACAAAAAAAGGGTAAATCAGAATTTAGGCCCCAGTTACAGCTTTTGCCTGTATTAAAACTGGAATTTATCATTGTATTTGCTTTTTATAATCACTTGTAATAAAATATGTCTTTTTACTAGGGAAAAGAGATGAATGATTTTCCTGTTCTTTGGACATTTTTGAGATTTAAAATTTTTTGCTGATCTGTATGAGGGTGAGCCTGACTACATTTCAAATATTCAATAAACCCCTGCCCCTCTAAGATGGGGTCTGGATGTTGCTCATTCTGGGAGGTTGGGAACATTGGTCCTGTCACAGCTCTTTCCTAGCTGGCTGGATATTGTAGCACCGAGTATTTATCTC
The DNA here is from genome assembly GCA_013400315.1 of Bombycilla garrulus. Classification (NCBI taxonomy): domain Eukaryota; kingdom Metazoa; phylum Chordata; class Aves; order Passeriformes; family Bombycillidae; genus Bombycilla; species Bombycilla garrulus. Next base: position 1,188,535 of record VXBU01012612.1, on the reverse strand, counting down.
TCTAATTGTCCAACTCCTTTGCTATAAGAAACTGGACTTCAAGTCTTGAGGTCCTTGAAACAGGACTGAACCTGGCCCTGATGTTGCACCTTCTCCATCTGTTAAGGTTCCCTTTAAAATCCAGCTACTTCCTGTTCTGCATTTAGTCTAGAAGTTCCATTCTGGATCCAAGGAACAATTTTCAGTAAAACCGTAATCAGAACTTCATTTATTACGTGAATTCGTCTATTAATTGTTATGTTTTGTTTTTTTTAATGAAAACTAGCTGACCTTCACTGTTGCCCTGAAGATTAGTTTTGGCATGTGGTAAATGTCACTTGGTATTAAACATACAGTGTAAATTCCCCTTACCTAATTATCTCAAAAAAAAAAAATCTATCTCTTTCTCCTTCTTTTTCAAGATTCTGTGATTTGGTGGTTGTCCTTCCACACCACTGGCCATAAGGAATATTCAGGTACAGTGGCTCTATGCTCTAAAGTGCAGATCAGCTCACCCTGGGGTTTAAGGGGCAGTTTTGCAATCTGCCTGGTGGGGAGGTGTGACAGCAGGTGATTACATTTACTCAGGTGCAAACCACAGAGCAAGTTAGGGCTCAGCCAGGACTGTTTTCCTGTTCCTTTCCATGGGGAAAGCAGAAAAAAGGAAGGAAGCTATTCCATATCAATTGGCTTGTCTCCTCTTGTCTCCTGGCTGTCTGTGCCAGAGTTTCTCCCACGTTTTCCCTCAGTCCAATCTATTAAGTCATGCTTGTTAATTCTAGTAATGGAAGCCAAGGAGCAAAGTGTAGAGCTCCTATTTCTTGATCTACCACATAAGACCTGTGACATTCCTATTCTGGTTCATTTGCTGCTAAGAAATGACCAAAAAAAGGAAAACCAAACCACCCCAACCTTTCTCTGTTAACAAGAATGAGCAGAAGGGTGCAGTATTACATGGACAAGATGACTGAATTCACTGTAGGTCTTTGCCAGTGTAAAATGGAGATAAATTGCATGTACAGAAGTTTCCAATGAACTTTGTGTAATGCAAAGAGTTCGTAAGGTGCAGAAGTATAGTGAATGTGCACAGAGTGTATGTATTTAATCTCAGCTGCTCCTACCTTCTTCAAACTAAGAGTGGCAGCATTGAAATAATTGCCTTGATTGACAGCTAGAGGATGTTTCTATTTTTATATTTTCTCTGGAAACAGCACAATCCTGCAGTTTAATAAGCATTGCTTGATTAAATACTCGCTGCCTGGCTGGCTGCTGTAATGTGGGGCTAGACTGAGCAGAAAGGAGACACACTCCTGATAATTGCTTCTTGGGTTTGCAGCTATTTAATTTGATTCAAACATGGGAATCAACCAGGCTGAACTGTCCATGTTAGTGTATTTGTAAGAACTTGTTTTGGAATAGTAAGCGGGCTTGGTTGACCCCTTTGTCAGTGTCTCCAAGAAGGAATCTGTCAGGAATGTGCTTCTACAACACAAGGACAAACTCCAAGGATGTCCTGCAGTGTGCTGGGGTGTTATGCTGCACTTGCACTCATTACAGCTCTGTATATACTCATTGAATTTACTGGGGCCAGCCCCTCTCTCTATGAGCACAGCAGTTAAAGACTCTGAATGAAAATCTCTTTTGTGCAATGTTATTTAAACCGTTCCTCCTGCAATAGACTTAACCAATGTCAACAGTGTTACAGCTAATTTAATTCTTGGTGCTAGGAATGTGCAAAAGGGAGCTGTGCTACTGTTTTAGAATTCTCATTTAGCCTGGCTCTAGAGAGGTGAAAGAAGATAGAAAATTATTGCATTGTTGCAAAAACACCTACAGACACCCATACTTAAAAAAAAAATAAAAATTAAGGCAACAATAAACTTCACAAGTGTGTAAGTTTTGAAGGGAACTCATTTTTTTAAAGTGACTCTCCTAAAACTTAGTCCAGATTCTGAACAACTTATTCAGACTGCTGAGTATGAGTTAGTTTCAATAACTCCACTGTCTTAAATATGTACTGCATCCTAAAATGAAGTTATCTAAATGGTAGCTGATGGAAAGTCTTCAGCTTCCCAGATGCATGCTTGAGTCTGGACACTTGAGGAATTAGGGGAAGAGGGAAGGAAGTCTGCACTGGAATAAAATGTTCTTCTGGATCTGAGCTGTAGTGGAAAAAAGATGGGAACCTAAATTAGTGGGACTAAGGTAACATCCTGATAGCATGTACTTTTCACGTAAGTTAGCTCTCTGAACTGTAAAGGACATTTGACTGCAGCTGAATTTTTCTGAAAAAAACATTTGCCTGCCTGCCCTTGTATTTTACTACTTGCAAGTGGATTTCAGTTGAATCAAATTCAGATAATTTTAGTATAGCATCCTGCTTGTGTGACCGGAAATTAGGCTGAAAACACAACACAATTGTGCAACTGGCATATTTGCAAGGGAAACAAAATCCTTTCTGATGGTGCCTATTTTTTCATTATGTATTTGTGTACTGTGTCTGGCTAGATAAATGTTTGCTGGATTTTTTTCACTAAGTAATTTGGAGCAGTCCTTCAGCTGAGATGAGAGTAGCAAGTGCAACCTGTATGTGAAGACACGTGTAGGACCACCAAGCTTCTCCAACATTCTTGGCAGCTGGAGACTGATGGTAAAATGGAGTTTTATTCACTTTTAGCATTTTTTCCTTTTCTGTGGTAACATCTTTTAAATAATCTCGACCTCAAGATGTCTTTTTACACTCTTGATTTTATCTAACCTAAGAGCTATCTCTGAGGAAAACTCCATCTACTTTCTTTGCTGTCTTATTGCCTGTAAATATTTTTGCTCCCAGACTATCAGATCACACAATTCTATACTTTCAAGTCCACTTTGTTGACAAACATATTCTCACAGTCATGAAGATCAAAGTGTGTTCTTTGAATTGCCTACTGTTTACTACAAATTTCAATAATTTTAAAAAAGTAATGACCTAGGAGCAATTACAACATAGCAGGACAAGAAACTTGCAATGGCACAGTCAATAATTGTACTTTCACATAGTTTGTAGTGCATTATGTGAATTAAGGATGTTTGTCAGTCAGTAAGAATTGCAAAAAGTGATCTTGTACCCATCTATTGTAAATGACCAGTTAAATCTCAGAGTAAAACCTACTAGTGGCTACAAAAGTAGTATTAAATAAGAAAGTGGTTTTTAACTTCAGTTTGGTTAATTCTTTACTTAAAGGAATATATAATTGCTGTTGGAATAATATTTTTCTGAAAGGATAACAGTCACCTTTCATTCTGCAACAATAGAAATATTTAAGAATCACTTTTTTATTTGTCTAGATAAAGTAAATTCACTAAAGTATTAAGTTGAAAGACATAATCAGATGATGTTAAAATACCATTTGTATTTTCATAAAATGATCCTGTCAAAGAACAAAAGAACCTTTGTATGAGACTAAAAAAAATTGTATTTTTTATAACCATATATTTAAAATAGCTAAACCCAGATATCTCTGAGGAAGCTAAAGCTCCCTGTTTCTAATTCCCAGAGTATGCTGTTCTGGGTATTTCTTTAATATTTGCCAGAGCATTTTGCTGAAGTTAGAAAACTGGACAACTACTTTTCAATTTTTTAAAAATTAATTTAAATAATTTTAACCAAGTTAACCCAGGTTCTCGTATTCATTATTGACTATGTACAATATGCACACACCTTAATGTGAAGCTATATTTTCTCCTAAAATATATCTGTTGATCTTTCCCCACAGAACTGGACCAGAAAGGGCAGTTGTTTTTGTCTATGAAACCAGATTCTGCAGCTCTCTGTGTACATCCTGCAGGTACTTTGGGTCTGAGAGTGCTCCACACTTGTCAGGATATTCCTTATGTGTGGCAAAGGCAATTTGCAAACTTTGTGGGTTTTCTTCTTTTAACCCCTGAGGCCACAGAAAAGGTTATTCACAGTCACTCATGGAGTATATAATGATCAAATGTATGTGCAATTAAATGTGAATATTGTATTTAATTCTGTGATAGCAAGCTAGCTTTGGAGATTGCAAGTTTTAGACTAGATTTAGTCCAGCAGACTGTCAGATGGGAATGTGGCATGACAATGGAGGCAATCACCAAAAATCTGCTGATTTAATATGACTTAAATCAAATTGAGTTCCATAAAGCCTCACTTTGTAAAATGTTTTGAGGTTTCCTTTAATTACATTTTAAAAATTCAGATTTAGAAGCAGGATAACTGGTATTCAATTCCTCTTGGATTATAGTATTTTTCCAATAACAATTTATTTGATAGAGGTATTTAGAGTAGGCTTGACTTTGCCACTCTAGTAAAGAAAAAACCAATATTCTCATTACAACTTTTTAAAGAATTTTGTGCTTAGTACATGATTGTTTCTTAACTGCTAATAGACCTGGGTGGCTGCAGCTGCATTAAAATAAAATCATAGTTATCTCAGTGAATGCAAAAGGGCAGCCTGAGATGTTGCTAGACAGCACTTCCCTGTGTCCCAGGACAAAGGTGGGACCAGTTTGCTCTGAAATACTTCTGTGTTTAATCCCCAGAGACAGTAACCACTGCGTGCCCCTGCGTGAGGAGATGGTGAACACATATATCCCAATATCCCAATTCCCAATATCCATTCCCCAATATCCCTCTGAATTACCTCATGTTACCTCTAAGAACACACACACAGAGGATCCTTGCAGGTAGTTACCCGGGGAAAAGAGGAACAAAAGAAGTTGGCTGCTGTGAGGAAGGCAGATGAAAGGCAACACTAGAGCTGGCCTCATCCTGATGCTGTGTGCGCTGCGTTGCCATGTTTCCCATCAGCTCTGTATGCTGAAAGAGGCTGGAACTGGAATCAGGCACTGACTCTGAATCCTTGCAAGGTTAGATAAACCGTTGTCAATATTTTCTAGGATCTGATAATTTGTTTCAGTAGATTGAATGACCTTAGCTTTATGCTTTCCTTGTTACTGATTTTTCAATTTTTGGCACATGGCAGAAGAAACAATGCAAGACAGGAGCGCCTTTATTCTCTTGCAGTGCACCTTAATGTGCATATGTGGAAACTCAGAGAAGTTAGTGGCAAAGCCCGGGGTTCATAGGCTTCTGGAATGCTTAAGTAATGTTCCAAATGATACTGGTGGTAAATGTATTTCATAAAAACTTCTAATGCAAATTCTTTCCAACTACTGGCAGATTTTCTGTGGAACAGGTTAGTTTCTACCAGGTTAGGTGTACCATTTAGAAACAATGATGTATTTTATATTATCAAACAAGGGAAGGAAGATGTAAAGATGATTTAAATTTATGTTTATTTTCCTGGGTTTTTTTGTTATTTTTTATTTTAATCTTAAAAAAAAATATATGAGAGAAATTTTCTACTGCAGAGCAGCAATTTTTACCTGTATTTTATCATGGTTGTTTTTAATTCAGTTAAAGCTGGACACATTCCTTGACGGTCATCCTGCCTCAGACAGGTCAGCTGTGGTATTTTTTCTTTCAAAAGCAGCTTATTGTTTAGTTTTCAACAGTAAAAATATTTGCTCATGTAGTTAATACGAGTCTGTTATACCATTAAACTCATTGGCATTTTCCTCTTGACATTTTGCCATCAAACAAATTATTAACTACTGTTGATTATTTGATAATGGCTTTGGAAACTGTGACCCAATTTACAATGTGTTGAAAACCTCCCCTTTGATTTTCCATAAGTAAACTATAAACCAAACAAATTACCAGGTTTAAAAATTTCACTTATTAAATTTGTCTATGTGGCGCTTTCACCAAAACTCTTATGTCAGGGAGTCTAGTGAGGGAAATCAAAGTTTCTGGGGAGTCAGCAGAAGACATAAAACAGCTGCTCCAGACAGCCAAGTCCAGTTTGGTTTTGTTACAGAGGAGGACAGGGCCACAAGTGTTAATTTAGAGAGTGATGGATGTTAGCTCTCAGTTGTGTCTGAAATGCCTTGTAATTACAGCTCAGTGGGAGTTCCCTTTTAGGGAAGGACTCCTGGCCAGAAGCTCCTGGTTTGATTAGGAGTGAATCAATTTATCTCTTTACTTCTGTGTTCAGAAGTAAAAAGGGAGCTGATGATATGATGGGTCTCCTTTCACCGTGCTGCTTTCTCGTGTTGTGAACCTCCAGCTGTTTTCTAGTGTGTGTTTGCACGTCCATTTAGCATAAAACAGTTCTATTTCATGTGGGCAACGTTCTGAAGCAGAAAAGAACTACCCTTAAGTTGAATTATCTTTTAGCTACTATCATTCTATCTGATGAAAAACGACCGTTAATAGTTGCCTATATTTTAATTTTGCCCAGCTGATATCAGGTAAGCATTCTCCAGATGTCTATCTGCTGTTGATAATCAGGTTCCTGATTATAATTACATGAAGGAAGAATGTGTTTATCATTCATGTTAAAATGTTCTTTAATTGTCATTAACCATCTATGAGAGGGTGATTGTATTTGCATAGTGGGGGATGTGACTCACTGGCTCTTTCTAGCATGGTGGAAAGAAAGACAGAAAATGTCAGCTCCAAGGGAACTGATGACTGTTCTGAAGAATATGCAAACTCTTTTAAATAGACATGTGGCTGAATTGTGTTGGTATTTTCTAGCACAAAGATACATTATAAGAAAGCATTTAATATTACATTGCGTATCTAGTCTGGCTACAAAACTAGAGTATCAGCAAATATAGGAAATATTCTGATGATAATATGGCATTACATAACAAGCATTACATGTTCTGTTTATGTTGTTGTGATGGGGCAGAGTGAGCCTTTGCCATGGGATAGAAAAAAAATCACTAAGAAAGAAACCTACATACTTAAAGAGCTTAGGTACCCATAGTTTCTCTTTTAGTGAATGGCATTTCTCGTGTTTCCACGGTAGTTACCCATGTGAAAATCAAAAATGAATGGCTGAAAGCATGAATGTAGCCATATTCCATTGAAAAGAAACAGTAACTGGAAGCAACAACACCTTTATTTCATCAATGTCCTAAGCAGACTTCAAAAGGAATTTTTTTCCTAAACTAGAGTTTCTAATTCTGTTGGAAAAAGTTACCTTCCATTTTGGGACTATTCCTCAGTCACAGGGTTATTAACACATTGTCTAAACCTTGTACTGCACATGAAGATAAGGACTGTGCCAAATAAGGCCCAGGTGATACCAGGTGGTGCTGTCTTTGATACCAATAAACTCCTAAATCACACTGTATAAAAGGCATTTAATGCATCCTGGACTTGGTATCCCTTCCTTGCTTACCTGGGAACTTGGGCAGGACAGCTGCTTTCTTCAGAGCTGGCCCATGTCCTGGTACCCAGAAACAATCCAAGGACAGCAGCAGATTTACAGGAGGAATCAGTGGGGAGCTGAGAGTGAAGAGGGAGCTGCCAAGGGGGAAGAGTGAGAAAGTGCAACAAGCATGAGTGTCAGGTATTAGATGGAGCTTTTTGTCAGGTGTAATTTGATAGGGAGAAAAATGGCAAAAAGGGAGGTGAATATATGTAAAAGATACGCAGCATCATTCACAACTCAAGGGCTGAAACAAATTATTAAGTCACATTTCTTGTTTTACCTAAGCGATCTATTTATCACTGCCTTGTTTGTGTGTGCTTAAGAAAACACCAGTATATCATCAGCCACAACAAATGAGGTGCCATAACTATGCTTTTGAATATCCTAAATACAAAATTATTGAACCAAACTTGGGGACTCAATCTTAGGGACGTGTTTATTTCAGCTGAAGCTGCCAAAATAAACATGGGAAAAAAATTATGTATTTTTGTGATTTATATTGCTCTGAGGCTATATCAAATGTTTTGATATTTATTCAGTAGCATTTGGTTGTATGATTTCCAGCTTTTCTATGAGTCTTATCTTCAAAATCCATTTATTCAAGGGTTTTGTTTGTTGTTATCAGGCTGTTTTGTGAGAGTTTATCCTATTGCTCCCTAAAGATCAAATTTAAGCGTGAAAAGAATTGCTTGCTGTTTCTGGAGGGTTAAGGTTTTATACAAAATTCTTGTAATTTGTTTGCTTTCCTATGCCTAACAGATGTGCTGAGAGTGAAACTGATATAAAAGTAGAAAAATATTTGCTAGGACTATGGGAGATTGATAAAACGAAACTTATTTGTCCACTTTTCTTACTGCCCTAAGTTCTTATTGATCACTCATAAGCCACCAGACTCAGTGCTTTGAAATTCTCTTTCACTTCAGTATATCAGTGTCTTCCAGTTGAGCTGAATCTCTCATATAACAAGCCAGGTACAATTTACTGGAGTCTCTTAAAAGATATTACATTAATTAGTAGAATATATGAAATATGTATTTGGCAAAATAAGCACAATTTTGCAGTTTGTTTCACTTATCAGCCAGGAATGTGAATGTAATGTACAGGAACTCTGAATGTTTTTAGAGTCTTTCACATCTTTCACGTTTTGAAAACCATCTGATATCACCCACAGAAGCAAGATGTGGACTAAATATGTACAGACCTTGGGGTTAATGACAGCACCCATCTCCATGAGTACCCCATTCAGGAGCTCTGGTTGCACCAGAGCACACTCACCTTGCCTCCAGCATCACACCTGCCTTCCCTTGCCTTGTTGCCTCCCCTTACTTGCCCACAGCTGCAGAGCTCAACGGAGAGAACAGTGTCCAGTTCCCTGTCATCTGGGGATGCCTCCTAAGGGCCAGGTCGTGTGTGTTCAAAGAGAAAAGGCTCAAATACTTATAGACACTTTGCAATATTTTGATCACAGCCTTACTTGATCCCTTTCAGTTGCATTCCCAAGGTGCAAGGGAGCATCCCATGTGTCTCCAGCACAGCTGCAGGCCAGTGGCTACTGCTACCCAAAACAGCGGGGCCACGCAGTTACAAGGTCAGATTTAGCAAAGAGCAGCCATGAGTGTTTCTGTTCAGTGCACTGCATCTCTTGCTGAGGCTCTGTGGCAGTTCTGTGTGTTGCCTTTCCCAGCCTCTGCCTCATCTGGCTCTGGCTTAGGGCTGCTGCACCACACACTGGCCTTCCCTTTCCGTCCTGCACAGTAATTGTGTTATTGGCTGATGAAGCCATCAGGAAAAACACAAGCTTTCTTATTTCTGCGTAGGGAACGAACTACTGTTCACAAAATGTTGTGCAGCTGCACTTCATAAAGTTTTCAATACACTGTTATGTGGGATATGTAGTGTAAGAACTTGCACTTCCAAAGACAGGCAATCTGCACAGTTTCTAAATAGTGTTCCAAAATGGCCAGTGATTTTGCAGACTGTTAACATTAACACTTAACTAGAGGTCAATATTCATCTCATCAGTATATTTGCTGAATTTAACTTCAGTGTGCTTTAGAGAGCAATTTACTAGTAATTCCAAGTAAATTTTAGCTAGAAAATAAAAAAGAAAACCTCATCACTCTAGCATTATGTTGCAAATAATATTACTGCTTCAGAGAGCCTTCCACTTTTCTTAGTTCCCTTCCTGCTTCTTCTGCTACCTACCTTTCAGCTCCAGTAAAAAAAGATGATGAATTAATTAGTGCAAATGTATGATAATTATTGTCAGATGAAATAAACATAAAATACAAATGGGTTATAACTAATCAATAATTATGTACTGTGCTCAATCTTCAATATGCAGGGCATGTCTAAATAGAGTCATTATAATGAAAATCAAATTATTGCACAGCTGTGTTGATTATGGAGCACCATTATAACTTTCATCCTCTTCATTTGGTTCCTGCTTAAGTCATGCTTCTGTACCCACTTCTTAATACTAGAAAATGTCTCTCTCTTCTGTGCCTTGATTTATAGTTAATATTGAGGCATAAATTTTCCTATTATTGTGGCTTTCTCAAGGTCTTCCACAGGTATTATACAGACAGGCTCCAAATTCCTTCAGTGCAATAATATGGAAGCATGGAAGCAATAAGGAATACTAAAGACAAACTTAAATGATATATATCCCTGTGTTTGGATTTAATCTGTGCCTGAAGATATTTTGACCTAAATTACTGAATATATTGAGGTTTCATAGGAGTCAGCTCCAGCCAGCTCATTCTGAGCAACTCAGATTTAACTTCATGGAATATGGAACAGGTGAAATTATTTATGACCCATTCAGTCCCCTGTTCTTGCTTTGGACTGTACCACAGAATCCCAGAATGAGCTAGATTGGAAAAGACTTTAAGATCATCAAGTCCAACCTATGACCTAACACCTCTTCATCAACTAAACCATGGCACTGAGTGCCTTGTCCAGTCTTTTTGTAGCATGTTAAGGGACAGTGACTCCTCCACCTCCCTGGGAAGACAATTCCATTGCCCAATCACTCTTTCAGTGAAGATTTTTTCGTAATGTCTAACCTGAACCTCTTGTTCTGTCAGTGGTTACCTGGGAGAAGAGACCGACCCCCAGCTGACCGCAGCTACCTGAAAGGTGGCTGTAGAGAGTGACAAGGTCTCTCCTGAGCTTCCCTTTTTTCCAGGCTAAACTCCCCCAGCTCCCTCAGCAGTTCCTGACAGGGCTCATGTTCCAGGCCCCTCACCAGCCTTGTTGCCTCCTCTGCACGTGTTTGAGCTTCTCAACGTCCTTCCCAAGCCGAGGGGCCAGAACTGGGCCCAGCCCTCGAGGTGCAGCCTCAGCACTGCCCGGTTCAGGGGCAGAATGGCCTCCCTGCTCCTGCTGGCCCCTGTTCTGATCCAGGCCAGGGTCCATTGGCCTCCTTGGCCACCTGGGCCCGCTGCTGGCTCACGTTCAGTGTGCTGCCAGCCAGCACCCCCAGCTCCCTTTCTGCCTGGTGTCCAGCCCCTCTGTCCCCAGCCTGCAGTGCTGCAGGGTTGTTGTGGCCAAAGTGCGGGACCTGGCACTTGGACTTGTTAAACTTCATGTTATTGGACTCGGCCCATGTATCCAGCCTGTCTAGGTCCTTTTGCAGAGCCCTCCTAACCTCCAACAGATTGACACATGCTCTCAGCTTCGTGTCATATGCAAATTTACTGATGGCAGACTCAATCCCCTTGTCCAGGTCATTAATGAAGATATTAAATAGAACTGGCCCCAGCACTGGTCCCTGAGGGACACCACTGGTGGGAATCACCTCCTGGATGCAGCACTGTTCACCACCACTCTCTGGGCCCAGCCTCCAGCCAGCTCCTAACCCAGCACAGAGTGCTCCTGTCCAAACTGTGGGCTGCCAGCTTTTCCAGGGAATGCTGTGGGAGACGGTGTCAAAGGCCTTGCTGAAGTCCAGGTACACAACATCCACAGCCTTTCCTGCATCCACCAGGTGAGTCACCTGGTCATAAAAGAAGACCAGGTTGGTCAAGCATGAGCTGCCCCTCCTAAACCCATGCTGGCTGGGTCTGATACCCTGGCCATGCTGTAGTTGCTGTGTAATGGCACTCAGGATGATCTGTTCCATAATCTTGCTGGGCACTGAGGTCAGGCTGACTGGCCTGTGGTTTCCTGGATCCTCCTTCCTACCCTTCTTGTGAATGGGCATCACGTTGGCCAGATTCCAGTCATCTGAACCTCACCAGTGAGCCAGGACTGCTGGTAAATGATGGAGAGCAGCTTTGCAAGCTCATCTGCCAGCTCCCTCATCACCCTGGGATGGATCCCATCCAGTCCCATAGATTTGTGAGCGTCCAAGTGGCTCAGCAGGTCTCTGTCTGCCTCCTCCTGGGAAACAAGGGGCTGATACTGCTGCCTGACACCATCTACCAGCCCAGGAGGACAGTTGCCCTGAGGACAAACCATCTTCCCACTAAAGACTGAGGCAAAGAGCACCTATGCCTTCTCCTCTGCGGTTACTAAGTTCCCTGCTACATCCAACAGAGAACAATGGAAATGTGAGCAGAACAAATTCTGCTCAGCACGTTTGCCTTGCACATGGTAATCCTAACTTCTCTTAAAAATTGTGGCTAAATTGGTGGAGATTTACCTAATGGGTGATTTTTTTATACAACTTACTGAATGAGGATGTTTTCGACTCTGTATCTGCTCCTAGGCTGCACTGTCTCTGACCAGAATTGAGGGGTAACAATATTAGGAAACAGCACATTAGTAAAGAGCTTTCCACAAGCTTTAGAATTGCTGTTGACAATCACTGCGAACACTTTGCAGATACAAAACTGATTATTTTACTTTTCAAGTGTGAGAAAAAGGAAAACTAAAAGTTTAAATCCTGATTTTTGCTGTTGAGTTAAAATGTTAGTAGAGAACTTCCCTGCTTGGCTAATATTGTAGCATAAATTCTACCTCTTCCCCTTAGCCTTATCCTGCTGCTTTGTAGTGAATAAAACAGGTGAGGTTGATGTTATTGATCTGGCTCCTCTACAATCAAAATACCTCAGGAGTGTGATTGAGGAAAACCCTCTGCTGTAAAAGTTGAACACTGAATTTTCTTCCAGGGTAAATTTTTGTTTTATTATTAAAAGGTATCCTGTGGGAGCAAGTATGGAGACTGGGAACAGCTTAATCTATGGAGAACTTCAACAGGCAAGGCTGCCCATTTTCACTGTATTATATCCACCGAGTTTTGCCTGGAATTCTCTTGTCCTTTTCTGCCATTTTCATCTAGATCTTGATTGAGACTTTCTGAGTTTGTCCTTTCCTTGTTTAATGTTGTTCTCCTGTGGTTGTCTGGAGGCAACCTGCAGTGCAAGTCTGGAGTACAGCTCAAGCCCCAGTTGTGGATGCCTTCAAGAGCCCATGAAAAGTGAGTGGTGTGTTGGTTTTGACCCAAATCCAGCACACAGTTGCTGTGAGCGACTTCACTGCAGAGTGCTGAGTCCACTGAGCTGGCAGTGACTTCCTAGTATCTCCATCTCATTCCATGTGTCTCAGGGTCTCCTTTATAGCTCCTTACACTTCCATTCCATGTGCCTTATCTTGTACTCATTCTCTCCTCCGAGGTATCAAACAGATATCAAACATCTTCCCACAAGTCAGAACCTTAGAGAAATTCTGGCAAGGATATGCCTGACTTGATTCAGCACTTCTCCGCTGTTTTGAAAATGAAGGAATTATTCTACCTCAGCAATTAATTGTGCAAATAATTCATTTTACCATGGAACTGTTTATATTAATATCCTATCACTTGTTCCATTACATTTAAGATTGAGAGAAATTATTTGGTGATGTTTTTCTGAAAATAAGCATTTTTATGGATTTAAGAAACATCAGTTGAAAGTCTGGTATGGCTGGCCGGCAACAGCTGGCACTGTTAGGAAGAACTCTTTGGTCCTGAATGGACTTGATGCCAGGAAGTGTCTCTTTTTGAGCATAACTCTTTTTGAGCCTTTTATCCCAGAAGAGGGTTCTGAGTATCTTTTCCAATCTCATTTACCAATTCACTGAAGAATTCCCTTTAAGCATTCTTTCAGAATTTGGGCCTTAAACTGTAGTAAGATGCCATAGTTGTTTCACGTCCTTGCATCTTCAATGAACTGTTTACTTTTGCCATGTTACATTAGAGACATTATATTGGTCATTGACAAAAACCAAACACACTTCTGATTAAGGATAAAAGTAAGTTATGATCGTTTTGGACAGAAGAATCAAAAGAGGTTAAAGATCAGCATTTAGAAATATTTTATTAGACTAAATTCCTGTACTTTAATTGAAGCAGTAATTGTATTTGTAATCAATTAGACATATATATACATTATTCTGAATTTATTAATTTTAAATATTTGACTAATTTATTCCAAGTAAACCCAAATATACTTAAAGAGAAGTAATGAATTTCACATTAAATTCAATTATCTTCATTACTAATAGTTTTAATTAAGAGTGCACAGCAAACCTGTATAGGTTACAAGACAGACAAACATCTGACCAGGGATTCTATGATTGTAGAGGTTGTGGGTGAAGCATCAATGGGGTTGGAGCTGAGGCTGCATATATTAGTCCCTGTACACCTCTTTGTAACTCTCTACATGTCTTTTTGTGCTTTTTGTGTATTTGTGTCACATTTACTGCGGAATTCAAAACTATTCTTAGAGAAATTCAATGCTCAGCTGAACTAAGATACAGATACTCAAGAACGACCAGTGTTTCTTCAAAAAAATTATTTTTTAACTAAAATTGCAACATTTTTTTCTGTTTTCTTTGGTTCCGAGTGAACTGCATTGCCAGTCAAACATCCACTGGAAACCAGTCTGTTTTCTAACACAACAGGCTGCCCAGGGAAATGGCTGACTCACCAGCCTTGGAGATATTTAAAATATGTGGAGATGTGGTACTGGGGGGCATTGGTTAGTGGTGAACTTGGCAGTGCTGGATTATTGATTGGACTTGATGAACTTAAAGGTATTTTCCAAACTAAATTATTTCTACCACACTGACTTGGCAAGCTGCTGGGTTTTCTGGAGCTGCACTGCAATTTGGGCTGCAAGGGCCAGCTGCATTTTTCCAGCTTCATCATGCAGGAAGGAAAGTGCCCAGTCATCAAGGGCTACACATTTGGATTGATTTAGGAACTAGAGAATTGACACAGTTATGCATTTTCTGCAAATGTATTTTTAAAGTTCCTTCCCTTTTTTCCAGGACACATCAAATCTTCCAGTAAAGTGTGTGTTGAACCACAAAAAGGAAATATGGGATTTTGGTTAGCTCCAGCTCCCCTGGGATGTTCAGAGTTCCCATCATTACACTGTTTGTAAAGGCATGGATTTGACCATGAAAATGCAGGTAGTGAAGTGGATTACATGGACCAAGTGACAGCCTAGACTTTTTGAACTTATGAAATAGAGCTTGTAGGACTTATTTTATTTGACTTTCAGCTCTTAGCCTTTCTTCTGAGTCCTATACAATAAAAATCAGCTTTGGATCATCAAATTCCTTCCCTTGAAACACAAAACTATCAAACAGTATCACATCTTATGCTATTGCAGGCCCCTTATTATATACTCCTTTTCAGAAATGCAAACAATTCCATCTTTAAAGCAGGCAAGGTTTTCTTTCCAATGCCCCAAGTGGAAGACAGTTCTGGCATTTTTCTCCTCCCATCAACAAAAACCTGACTTCAACTCTAAATGTAATGGCCAGTGTACAGTAATTATTTTCATGGTCCAGCATTGCCTCTTAGTTATAGCACACTCTGTCTCAAGATGCTGGCACCTTGATACATTTGGAGACTTCATCATGTCTTAGCCTCCTTTTAGCTAAAGCACCCAAGTTTCATGGGACTGGTGCCAAACTGATCCCACTTGTGGAACAGTTAGCAAGTTGTACCAAAATGTGCAAGAAATAAATTGAGAAAATGGATATGTTTTTTTTTTCTTACATGTTTCTTTGTCTGAAAATGTTCTTAGATAATTTCAGGCTTTAAGAACAATATTAGATAGAAACGTTTTCTTTTTGAGTGTAGTTTTTTTTTTCCCCTGATTGACTACTTTGCTTTTAAGGATGCTATTTAAGTAGGCCCAGCATATACTTTCCTAAATTTCCTAACATATTACCTAGCCATAGGGCTGTATCACTTACCCCTTTTATGTTTACAGTGCTGTTTTGACATATAATCCATTTTCCTTTTTATGTCTTATTCTTCTTGAGAAATAAGGTCTCTGAAAATGTTCCATTTTCACCCCTGTGTTTCTCACACTTCAGTCTCTCCTGGGAGAAGCCCTGGAAGAGCTGCTGTTGTAGCATGTTCCAAGTGGTATCATTTCTGATGGAGGGATCTGTTCAGAAGTCAGCGCTTCATTTCAGCCATTCTGCTATCAATTCATGCTTGAAAAACATGGATTTCCTGCTGGCTTACAGGCTGAAATGTTCATATCCTCTCCGGTGCAAACCTAAGAGATGTCATTAAAGCTATGTCTGAATGATAAGTTATCCAGCTGCAGAGCTCAAGGCCTGCACACCACAACCTCAGCCAGGATACAGTGGCATAGCTGTATTTGAAGTCAATGGAGCTATGACATTTCACATCAGTTGGAAATCTCTCCTGTGAGTTTTAACTGCTGTGTGTCTCTTCCTGCCTTGTTCGTATCTCTTATGGAGTGGGAAGGAGACCCATTGGAAGTGGTAATGTTATACTCTCAGTAAGATGTTACCCAGTGGGAGCTGGGGTATTTTTTTAAAGGAAGAGGGGAAGATAAATACGGCTCAAAGTGCTTCTCATCCAGTGTACAGATGTGCTACAATAAGGCTGTGTTGGTCAGGCATGTCAGCCACAGAATCCCAGAATGAGCTAGCTTGGAAAAGACTTAAGATCATCAAGTCCAACATATGATCTAACACCTCATCAACTAAACCATGCCACCGAGTGCCATATCCAAGTCTATTTTTAAACACCAGCAGGTGGGCAGATGATTCCAGTGTCCAGTCACACCTCCTGTAAAGAATTTTTTCCTATTGATTAACCTGAACTTCCCTTAGCACAGTGCAAAACTGTGTCCTCTTGTTCTGTCAGTGGCTGCCTGGGAGAAGGGACCAACCCCAGCTGAGCACAGCCATTCTTCAGGAAGTTGTAAAGAGTGACAAGGTCTCTCTTGAGCCTCCTTTTTTCCAGGCTAAACTCCCCCAGCTCCCTCAGCAGTTCCTGACAGGGCTCATGTTCCAGGCCCCTCACCAGCCTTGTTGCCTCCTCTGCACGTGTTTGAGCTTCTCAACGTCCTTCCCAAGCTGAGGGGCCAGAACTGGAGACATACTTTGTAATCAATAATGATTTTCCCAGGCACAGACTGAGATGGAAGTTAAGTTTCTGTTTCTAATCCTTTGCATTAATATTGGCTGTGCAAATTTGGCAAGGTTCTTTTTCTTTCCTTTTAATCAATTTAGTTTTGATATCAATGTCCGTGTTAATTTGTGTCTAAGAGCAGCAGGTGTGGATGTCCTTGGGAATGGGAGAACTCCAGGTTTCTTGTGATGTCTGAGTGACCCTCCTTTGATTTGCCAAGTTCTTCCTCTGCACTACCTTCTAAAGAATACATTTACATCTTTCTTCCCTCTGTGTGATTGTACACAGGGCTAAACAGATGTAAGAAAGTCCTGCAGCTTTCTCTGAAGTGCTTCTGGCTCAGGAAGTTTGCAGGAGGTGTTTAACTGTGTGATGTTTGTAGATGTTCAGGGTTTTATTTTGATATATTTTGACACATACAAAAATCTACATTAGTTATTCAGGGTGCATATAACATTCAGAATAGGTGACAATAAAGCAAGCCAGCATACTTTGAAACTGTACAGTAGTTTGGACTCATCCTACTGAAAAGCTTTCTTGACTGTATAATACTCTTTTGCATATATAAATAAGATTAGAGTCCTGATTGTCTGCTTTGGCTACCAGGAGTGGGTGTGTGTGTGAAATGTAAGTTATTCCTTATCGCAAACTGTCAGCTTGGATTTTTAAGATATACCTAAAGCCATCCAAGTTTGATTGAAGGTTTTAATATTTTTTTTAACATTTAAATGCGGCAAGAACAACATATCCTAATGCTGGCATCATCAGGGCAGTAAAGAGATTTTCACTGAATTGATTCTGTCTCCAAGCCCTCCGCACATTATGACACTGTGTGATATCAACAGTGATGAAAGTGAACAACTTGACTGTCCAAGAAACAAAATTATGCTACTTTGGCCAGTTCAAGTATTCTTGAAAGCAGCATCAACACTAGTAGTCTGTTAATTACATGATCAAAGAGGCTATGATTAGAAGAGATTAAGTGAGATTAAGGAGGCATGAATAAGAAAGCATAATCAGCACACAGGGACCATGTGGCTATGTGATTAAGTCATTGATACAAAGACAGATTTAATAAGTGCAAGAATATATCAAGTTCCAGAGGAGAATCAAGAATTTCGGAGCTTTTCTCTACATGGAACAAATATATTCTGAGACAAGAAAGACCAGGTGCTGTTCTGTTCTCTGAATACATTTTTTTTGCCTGTGGTATTGACTCTGAATTTTGTGGAGGTGTATCCTTATTTCTACAATGACCTTATAAGGACAAATTTCTAAATAGTATTTCTGATTCTTGAACAGTATAGACATTCAGGACCTTGCACGTAGATTGAATTTGTTATCAGAAAACATACACATCAGAAGAGGTTTAAAAGTAGAGAATATCTGTGAGCAGAGCCTTGTAAGAAGCCAGTACTTTCATTTAGGAAAGTAGTTGCTCTACTCAGAATGACCCACTACTACAAGGCTAGCTGTCAGCTTCTAAGCAGGACTAGTCCAGTAAATTGTGTTCTGAGGAGAACCCTCTTGGCTCAGTTTCCTTTGTTTCCGGTGCTCTTTACATTGGCATGAATAGCCAATCCCATACCATGTTTCTTTCTCACATTCCCGTTATGCCTCTCACTTTCCTCCCACACAGGGCATCTTTCCTGTGCTATGTCCTTTATTCTCACATCTTTTCCCTGGATGATTCTCTGTCTTTTTTCCTCTGCTGCTTTGTCTTTTTTCCTCTCAAATGATCACACGGTTGTTCTCAGCCAGTTTCCTCTCACTGTGAAATGTTTGTTGCTCTGTGAAAGAGCTTTGTTTCTCTGGCTGAAGCCATTTGCTCAGATAGCTCTGAGAAGTGCTGTAGGCCAGTGAAGTGTCTGCGGGAGAGGATTTGCTTTCTCTTGGAGACAGCAGAAGAGAGCGATCTGGCTGCTTGGAGCTGCCATCTTGTGCTGTGCTGAGTGGGTAGGGAAGCTAAGAGGAAATTGGCAGCCACAATGGAGCTTCTCTTGCAGCAGAAGAGGCTTGCTCACAGAGGGCTATGCATAATTGGCCTTACGTATACAGAGAGATTAGAAACACGGCAGTGATGTTCTTCCAAAGGAAATCTGCCAAAAGCTTCTTAGTCAGAAGGACTGTGCGTCATAGCCCCAAGAAATGATCCAAGATCCATTTCCTTTTAGCACCTGCGAAGCTAAAGCTTTGAGAATTGTTCAGCTCTTTGTGTTTCCCAGGTTTGGAGCTCGTGTTCTGTATTGTGCCTTGCTTAGTACATTTCTCCACAGTGAAACCTGGTTGCGTCAAGCATGGTTCTGTGGCAGGAGCTGTGCTTCACCACTAACAGATATTTCTGACTGGATTGACACTAGAAGTGACAAAACTGATTTCTGTCATTGATTAACTGGATGGTAATCGTGAGTTCATTTGATACTGGCAATTATAAATTTGAACATCTTCAGAATAGATCCTGTTTATGAAGTGTTGCTTTGACAGTAAAATTTCTGCTGGCATCTGTTGTGTGTTTTGTCTCCTCAGCTCTTTAATGTCAAAGCCTGCAAATGGTGCTGCCTATGTGCACTTGTGAGCAGCAGCTGAACAGAACAGAGCTCTTAGCGACCACCTGCTGTTTTGTTTCAGTCCTTACTGCTGTTTTCAGCTCTTGTCATTCACAGGGCTTTTAATTGTTATTTATAGTATAATAATAATAATAATAATAATAATAATAATAATAATAATAATAATAATAATAATAATAATAATAATAATAAAAGTTCTCATTGATTCATAGTCATTGATTCATTTTGTGGATGCAAGCAAAATCTCTGCTAAGATGGAGAGGTCTTTCTACTTTTAAAGGCTAGTAGGAGAAGGTCAGAAAATCACCCTGCAACAATAAGAAAAGCTTGTAAGTTTATAATGAAACAAATAATTTAAGGAAATTAACCATCTGTAGTGTTTAAATCCTGAACAGTTTTGTTCCATTTTTGCATAGAAAGACGTACAGAGTCAGGACTTGTGCCCAAGCCTTTAATCCAGTTTCTCAGTGAACTTAAAATCAGATGATGGAACACTTGTTCCCAGTGCATTAATGCTGGTCCCAGGAGGGCACATAAACATATAGGGAAGATCAATGACAACTTAAAAGTCATCAATTTGTACATGTTAATGTATCCATGTATCCATTTAAACTTCCACTCTGGTAGAAGTTTTTGTTTGTTTGTTTGTTTGTTTGTTTTCTTTTTTTTCTCTTTTTTTTTTCATTTTTGTGCATTTTGCAGACCGTGAGAAAGGGAGGGAGTCCCAGCAGGAAGCAGGAGGTCTATCCCTAGTTCAGCTGACTGTAGCTGGAATTGCAAGTGCCCCAGCTTCCCTGAGTAGGAAAAATTTGCCAATCTCCATTAGCAAAAATTGGGTATTTTTCACAGTGCTCATCGTTCCATAATGATGAAAACAGTGGTTTTGTTACTGAGGTTTTTTTAAGTAAGAACACCACTAAAACGTGAATGTGCAAAATGTTGCTTTCTCATCTGCTCACATTTTTTGTAACAAGCTGAAAGATATTTACATTGGGTAGGAATTTCAAGACAGCAAGTTAATTCTGATGTGAAGAGTCCTGTTTCATTGTTTACATCCTTTCCACTGGTTGTGTTCTAGTCAGTTAATTTACAGTGTTATGAATGTGGTTTTGTGGGTTATTTATGGCATGACCAAGAGCCAAATTTATTTTGAGTCTGAGAAGGAGATATTGGAGTGTAACTTAATCACAGAAACTCATAACTTGAATCTGCAAGAGATTCTTAATAGATAACAGGAATTTTATTTGTAAGCTTGATCTTATACAGCACTGAAAATTGGAGATGCTCATCCTTTGACTACTATATATGATTTTTTTCTTTTTGGTAAATAACCCAGTTCAAAGGGAAATTGTCACAAGCATCTGCATTTGCTTGTGGTTTTGTTGTGCCTTACATTCCCCAGTCAGAGCAGTGTTTACATGTTGGGGAAACTAAAGCATAGTGAGGGTAGGAGTTGCCTAAGGCCATACAACACAGCCCTGATAAAAGTGGGAACAGACACTGGATGTCTGAATCGGCTCTGTGGTTTTATCCATTCTCACACTCTGCAATGAAAACATGGCCTAACCCAAAGTTCATCCTGGGTGGAAGGAATGGGCTCATTGACTCTGACAGGGATTAATTTAGCTTCATGGTGTGTAGCCTTGGATGCACAACACCCTAGAGATGTTTTACATCACATTAAGAGCAGAATGTACTGTTAAATAGTGCTTTATTTTCGTTGCTCAGCCTCTACCTCTCTGGATGTCCTATAATATTAATTTCCTAAAGAACAGATAAACCCTTTGAAAGAGTTGTTTTGTAAGCCCATTACTGCTGCATGAAAACAGGCATTTAAACAAAAATAGATTTTTTTCTCGTGTTGCTAAATACTTGCTTGTTTGTTTTCCTGTTTCTGATTAATATAGGCCTATCTCAGACAGAAAGGCAACAGCAGTCGTGTCTAAACCACTACAATAACACAGCATGAAACTCTGATCCCACTCTGAATGTTTCCCTTTCAGTTCAGCAGCTTCATCGACTTCTAGATAGTATCCATTTGTTTTCCCAGGCATCTTGGATGTTATCGAAAGCTAAACCTTTAGACTGAAGGTGTACAAGATTATGTGAAGCTTTTAACATTAATTTAGCACTCATTTGAGACGAACTCTTTGGATACCTTGTATTTCAGTCTTTTATAGGCTCTCTGCACCCAGGCAAAGCAATGCATAAAGTGTATAAGAGGTGGAGAAATCGTAAATAATTTTATCTCCTTTTTAAGAACTAGTCCTTCGCTTTTTATAACTAAGTGAAGGACTTACAGAAGGAGTCATGAAATTAGAGATCTTGAATCCAGCTTCTTTCTTTGACACAGGCTGGTTTTATAAACACCATTTAGCTTTCGTGTGTTCTGGCTTGCACTTGCTAAAATGCAGGTAATGGATCAAAATCAGGTCTAGAAAATGGATGACTTTAGGCCTGGGAATGCAAATATTTAAGCATTTTGCTATAAAAGGCATGGCATTACTGATCTCAGAGAGTTCTAAGAATAAGGCAAGATTTTATGAAGACTTCTGCTCTCTTCAAGTTGCAGAATCAGGCAACTGAATTTCTGAAAAGCATTATTATTATTATTAGCTATGGAAGTTATTCTAATAGAACTCTGAACTGCTTTTTATCTACTTATAAGCAATGATTTCTTATGTTGCACAGAGATAATATTTTTAAAATTTATTAATGGCTGCTTGATATCTTCAGCAACTCAGAAGTAGACTTCTGCTGATATTTTAAGAAATCAGAATAATGTCATTTGCATGTTTATATGTTTAAGCTTAAAAAATTAAAGCCTACAGAATAGATCAGAAGGCTTAAAAAACCCTCTTCATGTAATAGTGCCTACAGGGTTTAACAAATCTCTCTTTATGTTTGCTCTCTAATACATTAAAAGGCACAAAACGCTGTTGTCCATACTACACTAATCATGTCTATGATTGAGTACCTATTGATTTAGTCACTGTTTGGGAATAAAAAAAATCCTTGACAAGGCTAAGTGAAAGGGCAGGTACTGTTACTCAAATGGAAAAGCCATCTATCTCATTACAAAAGCATTTTCAAGGACATAAAAACTTTGGTCCTGAATGGAAGCTTTTTATTAGGCTGCAAAACTTCTCAAGTTGTCTATGGATTTTTGAATTTTAGCCTCAGTTTCCTTAGAAAAAAAAAAATCTCTTATCCCTGCAGGATTCTTTAGCTCATTTTTAGCTTTAATTTTCAGTGGTCCCATTCTTTTCTGAGGAAACAGAATAAGGTATGGATAGAATACAAGCGATGAGGTTTTAATACCTCTTTGAGTGATTCAGCCTTATACCATGAGCTGCTCCTACAGGGCTGAAGAGAATTGCTCAGAAAGCAGTGAAAAATACTTTTACAAGTGTCATTACTCTGATTCACTAACTGGAAATTTAATAAGAGCTTTCCTTTTTCTAATACATTTCTCACATTTTTTCCAAGATAATTTTGCTTTTTTAGTTTAGGTTTGGCAGGACTGTTTTCAGTTGGCTTGATTTCCTACTCACCTGCTGGGAAAAGTAATCAGGGAAATAATCCTTGTCCTGGGAGTGTCAGGGCATCTTATGTGTTACTCCACATAGATGTGTCTGGTCAGTCAGTGTAATGCTAGGTCATGGTAGGAATCTCTCTTCAGTTCAGCAAATTCAATTGGTCCTGTAAAACCAGACAGAGGTGTTTGGATCCCTGCAGGTTCATTATACACCTGGTTAAATTGATTAGGACTGGAATAGTCATCAGGAAATGTAATGGACGCGTATTTTCAGGTCTTTACAAGAACCTCAAGGTCTTACAAGAATGTCATGGCAGTGAGTGAAGCTGTGGGCATGAGAGTTGCACAGGGAGAGACATCTCCCTCTATCCAAACACTCCTGTAAAGGGCTGGAAAGCAACACAGAGATGGAAAGCCCAGGGCAGAAAGTCTCATTCTTTGTTCTGCTCAAAGAACTTTATATTGTGCAGCATCCTGGCTAGAAATACAGCCAGAATTTTTTTGTGATAAAGAGGTATTAGAGGTATAATGTGGAACAATATGCGCTGCAAGGCATTTATAAAAAGGGAAAAAAATTCCCATCATGGTAAATCAGTGGCATTGTGCTCAATGCTGTTAACTCATAGCACTGCCCTAACTTCAAATTGCTGTGTTTCATTTGGGAGTGTATGAGCTCTGTAAATTCCTCCTTGTGCATTAATATAGGCAGTAGATTTGAAATAAGGAAGAGGATGATGCAGTGAAGCTGTACAATATCGAGTTCCTGGGTCAAGGCAGAAAGCCATTGGTATTTATCCTTTCTAGTCCAAAGCACAATCTTCAAGCTCAATTGCCTGTAGAGAGTTCCCATCTCACTTTTTCTCCAGGATATTCATACTGCTCAGAATACAAGCTGCTTTCTACAGCTTTTATTCCATTCTACTCAATCTCTTCTAGAAGTGCACCATGTGGGACAGCTGCCCTTCACATATTTATACTACTGGGTGTTGGGAGGAGTAGGCAGTTTTATTGGGAAGAAGGATTTTATACTGCACTGATGGATGAGCTATAAATTGAACAATATTTCAGTATCATGGAATAAAAAAAAAACCCTATATTTTTCAGCTTTAAGGTGAGACACAATAAACTTTGAAGAGCTAGACCTAAGATGTATGTGTTAAAGGGTTCTTTTTATTAGTAGGGAACAATACAAGACCATAATTATTCCAGAGGAAGTTGGGCATATATTGATCTGGAAACTGGGATTTATGGTGATTATCTAAGTACTGGTTACTTGGAGATTGAAATACCAAGTTTTTTAAAAAAAAATATTTATTTTCTCTAAAGTAATTTTATGGTAGACCATCAATACGATCAAACTTAGGTACAGAAATACATTGACTTTGAATTACAAAGAAACATGTTAAAATATGCCTTGGAGTCTGAAATAGTATTTTACATATACTATGTAAAAGGTCTTCACGTTTCAAATGCTTTATCCTTGTGTTTCTCCAATATTCCCACTACTCTTAGACACAAATTTGTAGCCTGTAGTAATCTTACCGAGTCATGCATGCAATTATGAACAGATGTGTTGTTTGAATTGGAGCATAAAATACCAAGCGTTGAAGTTGTTTGTGTGATGAATACACTTAAGGCTTGATTTTTCTGTCATGAACTTTTCAATTTCCTCATGTTACGGTTTTAAAATTCAGTGAGGACTAAGAAACAAAAACAGCAATAAATTAGAAGTTTAGGAAGAATGTGTATCAAATCTCAGAAACATTGCTGTAATGGAAATACCTTATCTACACCAGGGATCCGCTTTATCTCCCAGTGCCTAAGCAGCTCTCAGCTGGCAGAGAATTTGCTTTCCTGGAGAGAACTCCAAGTTCAGTGATAAATCACTGTCTATATCTGCATGTATGAACACGGGTGACATCCTTCCTGTGCCGTGTGTGAGATAAGATGTGTTTGGGATTCACAGGGGTGAAAACTGGGACGTGAACTTGGTGAAATTACACTGTGGAGTGAATGCCTTACAGGGATGCAGTGCTAGAGATACAATCCAAGCAAACACACATATGCTGGAGTCCAGCTCTGATTAGCAAAATACTTTGGATGTAAACTCCAATCCTCATTTTCTTCAGTGAGACCTCATGCTTTGCAAACCAAGTAAATCAAGGCCCACAGTAATTAAGTGAGATGCAAAGTTCTTCCTGAGCTGCTGGAAGAGGGAAGTCATTAAACACGGGCAGTTTTGCCTCTTGAGGCAGGACGGGATCGATCCTGGTTACTCACCACTGCGAATCCCTCATATGGTAATGACTCCAAGCAATGGTCCTTGCAAAGAGAGGGGCCCTGGGAGAGCTATTAGCAGTGAACACTGCTGCTTTACCACTGCCAGGAGAACAATGTCATTATTTTTGGGCATCAGCTGGTAAATTCCATGAGATTCTGCCGCTTTCATGTGTTCATTCTTTTTATTTGCTGCTTAGTTACAGGTAGGAACAAGCAAGGGATGGCGCACTGTTTACAATGCTCACTAATTTCATTTTATAGGGGTTCATCCTAATCTAAAGGAAGGGAGGAACTTCCCTGTACTGGGGAAGTTTGGTAGAGTCCTGTAGAAAGAGTCAGGGAAAACGAGTTTGGCATTACCTCTTGAAACTGCAAATAATAGGCATTTATGCAATGGTCCTTTTAAATATGAGTCATGGCCCATTGAAAAATTAACTGAAATTACAGCACATGTCATTAGGAAAGATAATTACCAATTTATTAATCTCTAAAAATTAAGTTTAGATTAAAACACGTTTAAAACCTACCTTGCTATTTGGAAGATAAATATGGTTTATGTGCTATTGACAAAAAGGAAAAAACCCAGAACACTGAAACCACAGAACCAAATAAAAAATTAGAATGTATATTATCCTTTTCCAAATTTCACTGTTGGAACAGAACACTGGTGTCAAGGACAAAATAATAAAATACATAAAAATTTATTTCCCATTATCATGATAGAATATGCAAACCCCCTCAAGTTTAAAAAGAATAAAAATGGAGAGAAATCACCAGTGTTACCTATATGATGTGACTTCACTATCTTTGGAAGATCCATGTTGATTTACAGTGACAAGTGACCAATTGCTCATTTTGTTTTGCTTGCATTGTTTAAATAGTCTGAAAAATTAAATCCTAGAAATAGAAAAGAATAGCACACATTTTAAAGACACAAGGCTTACAACTGAAATTATAGACATTCTTACTTAAGTTTAAATGGGACAGGAGTGTAAACTCTCCTCTGTGGAAAACAACTCAATATTTGTTTGAACTGTCACATTGTCATTTCTGTCAAGTAAGGAAACAACCTTGAATCGCTAAACTTGAAATATTTGACACCATCAGCTTTTGCCAGGCCAGCAGTGCTTCTGCTGCCTTGGGTGCAGATTCTTTCATCATATAACATCACATTTCCCTGGGTTATGTCCAGCTATGAAAGCCTGACTTTAGCCTTTTCAAACAGTTTCAGTAATGGACAAAGACATAGAGAGGGCAAATTTGCCGCTAAGCCCGATCCAGAGAATTCAAGGGAATTGTGCCAGCAAAGAGCCTGGCCTGTGGAAAGGGAGGAGTTTGCAGCCACAGGCTACAGAGGCTTAGAAACCTTAGCAGGAGTTAAAGGACTGAGAATGATTCTGCCAGGTGTACGGGAATACATTTGAATAACAAAACTGTTTCTTCCTCCAAACAATTAGGGAAAAAATTCTCCTGGGCACTTCTTACCTTTATTATTATTTGAGATGTATGTGATAACAGTGACAAATAAGGGAGGAAAACTCAATACTGGGAGTTATAACAAATGTTTCTTGAAGGTGGTTACTGGGAATTAACAAGGGATGAAAGTGATTTGCTGGTGGAGGGGCAGAAAGATTTTTTAGATTTTTTTTTTTTATCTCCTGGCATTTGATAGGTGACATAAGAAATTGGTAAGAGAGCAGAAGAAAATGTCATTAATTCCCCCAATAAACATTTACCAAACTCTGAGGAAAGGACTTTTGGTTTGGAAAAGTACTTACTTTTCAAAAGGAAAGGTGACATTCAGTGCTAAAATTTAATACCTGTTTTTCTTCTTATCACTGGCTTCCTACAGTGAATGTAGAAATATTTTTTTCCACTTTAAACAGGATTGTATTGCTGTAAACAAGTTGGGGCACTAAAATGAAGTAAGGTGGAAAATGTGAATTAAGCACGTGGCTTGACTTGGTAATTTTCTTGCAGCTTCGATACAACTTCTGAAATCAGTCAAGACTGATGATGTGACTGATCTTCAAGTGAAGAATTTGTGTTGAAATCTTTTGTAGGCTGGATGAATTATTTAATTATAGGCAAGATTTTTTCCAGGCCGGCTGTGAAGGGCATGCAAGACTGTACATGTGAAATTCCTCCAGCTACTGCTTTCTCTCTGATTTAGCTGAAGATAGATGCATAAGGGAAGGTGTTAATATTTGGAGAAATCAGTGCAGTGAAGGCCTGACCTATATCTTAAAAGTTACTCTGACATATTAAACATAAAAAGTAATTTGCAATTTGGTACCTATTGAACACAATGGAGATTGGCAAATGGAATGTTTCTGAGAAATGATTCAACATTCTATGGAACCTCAGCTGTGAAGGTGTTTCTGCATCTACAGCTTTTGTCTGTCTCTGACCCTGTATCCCATCACCATCCCACCTTTGCCTGTTCAATTAGGTTTAATGTTGGGATTCTAGCAAATCTATCATGCACTCACAGAAAAGCTGGAGGCCAGATAACATTCTTTTTCTCTTAGCCATAGGGCATTTGAGAAAGAACTGGCAGTAGCAATGTATTAACTTTTCATCAAAACTGTATAAATAAAACATTTCTGTCAAGAAGAAAATATTTTGCCTTTCTCATATGATTTTAATTTCCTAATTTTCCATATTTTGACCTTTTGCTAATTTTCTTGGAAACATCAGGACAAAATATTTTCAGAGGATCATTCACTATTCCTGAGAGTGTTTACATGCATATAAATAACAACAACCATCATTGCTTTGCCATTTCTAGCCTTTAGATGGGAAAAGGTTTTATTTCAGCCAACTCTAGAACTTAATTTCCTCTTCCATTCTGTATCCTACCCCACTTTTCTCACCTGCATATACGGTCAGACACAAAGAAAGGCTTGAGCTACAGAAACACCTTTGGAAATGAGATTCCACACATATGAAGTAATAAATATTTCAAGGATGTCACTTCTCAGCAGCATGACTGAACCAGTGCTACATCAGGGTAAACACTCAAAATCAAAAGCAGGAGACACATTCTGTGCATTCTTGGTACCTCCTCAAAGTTTCAGAGTAAAATAGGAGAGATAGGGTGAAGGGATTTAAATTATATTTCCCGGAGTCCTTGCACCTGTCTTGAAAAACTGGTTGGTTTAGAGGCCTGGGTATTCCTGTAGGAGTTGAGAGACTTGAATTTCAATTCTGTTCCTGGCCTCTGCTGCGATCTAGAGCTCATTTGATGCCTCTATACAATGTGTTCATGCACCAGTTTAATAAGCATGTACAGGTATATCTCTATGAGACTGTCCCAACCTGCTCTTTGCAAAGATTCTGGCTCTCTTGTAAAGAGCAGCTAAAATTTCTTCTGGTGGAAGTTGGTGTTTTCAAGGAAAAAATAGAACTTGTTCGCTTTACAGAAGGTTTTATCACTATGGGTTTTTAAAATTTACAAGAGATATACCAACCCAAGAAGGATCACTGATTTTAGGCAAACCTCTTACTATTGAACAAACTTTCAATATTATGTAATTATTGATTTATTTAGTAGCTTTACCTGACCAGCATCCAAAATAATTGTAATGTGAGATAATGAATTTGCAGTCAATTAAAGTATTCAGCAGAAAAATTAATACAACAGTAGTTGTCAGATAATCTGAACATAAAGTTTATGGCAGTAATTTTAATTTACATTAAACAGTTTAGGCAATTTTTACACATCAATCTGCATTTCACTGATTATACTTAGCAGAGGCAAAATGGTGGCTTTTTGAAGAAGTTTAATGCAAGATTGCAGGGACTGGGGACACAAGATTTTCTTTCTGATGCATCTTAAAAACTAAAGTTTTCAATAAAAAGTTTACCAGTGCTTCATTAGTTTCAACTATTAAAACTAAGTTTTATTAATAAAATTAAGTATGTTTGCATCCCATATTCTATGAACTATCATGGTATTTATTTTGCATTTTTAAACTGCTGTTCACTTTGTTAATTGCAAACTGAAATTAAAAGATTAATCTAAAATACAACAAGAATGGTCAGTGGTGTTCGACTTCACATTTAAGATGCAACATTTTAGTACCAAATACATTAATATTTAAAGACTATGAATGGAAAGAAAGAAACTGAAATTATCAATAGCTCATTTGGAGAAAAACTCAGAAAAATTACTTTTCTGTTATTGCACAACAATTAACCTAGAGAATCACATGTTGAGTCAGTGCAAAGGTGTTTACTTTCACTTAGGTTAGAGTTACTAGTGAGAACCTCAGTGTCCTGTTATTACAAATACCCTAAAAATTGTGTCTCTGCATTGCAGGTACAGATGCCAATATGGGAGTCCGACTTACCCAAAAAATTGAGAAGGTCTTATTGAAATTCTCAAGGTGATGATACTGGAAGAGCTGCACGTGATGTAGGTCCAATGAATGATGTGAATATATGCATTTGGCCTTTTAGTTTAAAATAAGGTGCTGGTCTTTATTACCACAAGTACTAATATCTTGCAAATGGGACTATGCTATAGCATGTTTGCTTGATGTTTTGAAGTCCAAACAGCCACAGCACTCGAGGTGTTTGCTTGTGGTGGGTTTAGCCCAGCCTTTAGCCTCTCCAGATGGACCCAGGTGTCCTGGCAGGCTGTCCTGGAGAGCTGAGGTGGTGTGAAGGCAGAGTAGGTTATCACGTGTCATTGCAGAAACGCTGCCTCTTGTTTCTAACTCTGCCCACAAATGCATCCCTTGACTTTCTATGCTTTGTTAAGGAACTGTTTGCTATGCTTTGTGTTACAGGGCTCTCCAGGTAAGCAGGATAAAACCCCCTGACTCCTCTCTGTGTAATAATATTTTTTTCATCCAGTTTTCTCTCTTGGCTTAAGGAGATAAAAGAAGTCCAGCAATAAAACCAGTCCAAAAGTGCCCAGGTACCTAAATACTGATTCTCTGTTGTTTGTCATTCTCTCTTTGTTTATAGTTCCTTAGTCAGTTTTCAGTCTGTGCTCAAGAAAAAATCAGTTTGAATGATTTCTTTTAAGGGAGGCTATTTGACACGTTCTTTGATTTACCACAGTCTTCTGGACTATATATAATTCTAAACTACCCTGCACCTTTCATCCCACTAACTGATAGAATTATTTTGGAAATGCACAATGCAGTTTTCATGGCAATGTTTGCTTTCCTGGAAATCCATGCTCTGTAATAAATACTGGTGGTGCATACAGAGTTGTGGGGTAGACTGGGTTTTTAAACCCTATGTTCAACCTCAAAAAAACTGCTGGGGCTATGAAATTCTGTGATTTTGTATTTTGTATTGAATTGAATCATTTAAAATGCTTTTCTTTCTAAAAACGATATTTTATATTATTATAATTTAGTGTTTTTTTCTGAAAAGGAATTTTCAACCAAAACTTTTTCCTGTCTTTCAGAAGCATTTGTTGCTGTGGGATTTGTACACATGTTCTAAACAAATAAACAGCTGGATAACCTACAGTTTAATCTACAGTGGAGAACCCCTGAGTTTGCAGTACCTGAAAGAACGCCCTTCTTTCAAGAAATGTGAGTAAAAAGACCTCAACACATAGCAGTGGGGAACAAAGACACAGGGACCTCTCTGCTCACTTCAAATAAAATCCTTTATTGCAACATACCCAACCCTTTTATGTTCTAAACTTAACGCAAAACAAGCACAGGTTGTGTTGGAACCCAGGGGGTTCCTATGATGCCTTTGGTTGACCCAAAACCTGGTCAGGAGGCTTTTCAGCCTTGCCAGAGGTGTCAGAGACCCTGGAATGATACTGAAAATGCCTGTGGCTCTGATCCTAATCCATGGAACAGGCTGTCAACTTTGTATGAAGAATTTCAAGTCACAAAAGCTTAGATAGAAAAATAGTAGTAGCTATAAGTAAAAAGAAAAGAATTTGAGTGTATGTCCAGGGGGGTTTGAGGCCCTTTTCGGGGGGTTGGAGATCTGTACAGGGGGGTCTGAGGCACAAGATGGAGAATCTTTACACATGGCATGTTATCTTTTCTTCTTCTTTGTAACCTCCATCTTCTTGGTGATGCTGGCACTTTTGGATTGGTTTGACANTTAGTATAAAAGATTAGAGCTGACCCGGGGTGGGCATAGTGTGTCTCTGGACGCTTTCTGTGTCAACCCTGGCAGGGCAGAGAAATCTACTTTTGATAAGGAACTGATAAACTGCCTTGAGAACACCAACAAACGACTCCAGACTCCTTCAGCAGCACGGGCTGCAAACCTGGACTTTCCTGTACATTGTGGGGTCTCCTGGGCCTGCAGAGATCCTCGCACGTTGCCTGCCTGCCGGAGCAGAGCCGTGCTCACACATCTCTGCACCCAGCCAGCCCTCTGTCCGTGTGGTGTCCGTGTGTCCCTGCACCTAGCCAGCCCTCTGTCCATGTGGTGTCCGTGTGTCCCTGCACCCAGCCAGCTCTCTGTCCCTGTGTCCCTGCACCCAGCCAGCCCTCTGTCCGTGTGGTGTCCATGTGTCTCCCCAGCCAAGCACTGCCTCACACTCGAGGCAAGCTCACCCTGGCCATGCAGCCCGAGCTGTGGTTACAGGCCCTGGTTTGTACCTGGCTGTTAGCTGAACCTTTCCCAGAGTGCTCTCTGTTGAGCTAGAGTGAATGGATTTTTTGTCTCCCACATCAACATATATCTAAACGTTTTATAGTTTGTACAGTTTTAGGATTTTTATGTTCTCAAAAATAGCACTACTAAATATGTGTGTGGAAAGCTCTCCCACTTCTACTCCGATGCTTCCAGATTTCTCCAGGTTGTAGTGGTACATCCTCCCCACCTCTCCCACCCTGGGCCTTTACAATCTCAGGAACTGCTGATTAGCCTTGACCAAACCAGCTGGGGGGAACTTTTGGCTCCTAGGAGCACAAGTTGATGAAGATATTGGTGTTTTACATCTTGGACCTGGCTCAGGGCCTGTTTTGGTTAAGAAGTACCTGGGCACACAAAAATGGATGCAAAATTAATAAAAATTTTACTCACTTAGCTTTACAAGGCTAATTATCATTACAATTTCATGGGTGAGATGTTTAATGAGATTGCATGCTTTATTCTTTATTTATATTCAGAGGGATTTTCATCTGATGGTAGGAACAGCATATAAAATAGCAGTGTGTCAAAAAGCCAGCTCCTGAAGTATATAATATTGTGCAAACTGACACTGTTTAATAAAATAATCTATTTGCATTCACCAAAAGATGTAATACGTATGGGTTTGGGGCATTCTATTTATACAGGCTTGCGTTTGTGTCTTTATTTATCTGTTGGTCTATTTAGGTTAATTTTCTAGGAACTTTAAAATGATAAATAATATTTTCAAAGAAACACCTGAGGTAAGGCTCAAGGGATCTTTTTTTGTCCTGTGGAACTGCACTGCTCTGCATATTTAGGATTAAATTTACCATTAAATTAACACAGTTGGAGACATTACAATCTCTATTAAATATGATGATTTGAAAAGCTTCACTAGAAAAAGGAAAACCAGCAACCTTGTCTACAACTTTAGCCATACCTAAGCCAAATACTCTCAGTAATTCAGGCGAAATCCTGCTTTAGATATTTCTTCAAAATTGTGTTACATGCAGCAGCAGCAAAATCAGCAGCTGCTCTCCACATCCCCTCAAAATATAAATTAATTGCTCTTAAGTTAGTTCTCACCAGAAAATCATTTCTAGCACATGCTAAAGTATAGATCTGCCTACTGTTCGTTTTGAGTCCCATGCAGCATTTTTCTCTTGCAAATGAATGTCCTTTAACACTAAATTAATTGAGAAATTTGTGTATAGGAATTGGACCTGAACAAAGATGCTGAATGAATTCCTGTCATGGTTGCTGACTTACAGTGTTACCAGTTACAGGGAGGAGATTTTAGCTGTGGTCTCTCCTCAGGATCAGCTCCAGGAGCAGCAGCACCAGGGGCAGGTGTATTGGCAGCAGTCCTCAGTCCCAGGGCAGCCCTGTGTGCTGGATCTGCTGCGGGCTGGGGCCCAGAGGAAACACAGTTAGGAAACACAGTTATGTGCTCAACATCCAAACTTCACACTCTGCATTCTGAAGGATGCTTTTTGCTCACTTATGCAAGGATCTTTGACAATCAAACCTAACTAACAAACCACACTTATTCCCTCTCAGATGTTTACTGCAACATCAGGAAATTTGGGACAAATAATGATTTTTTTTTTTACAAGTCAATCTAGCCTGAGTTTTGTCTTGACTTGACTTAGCCTACAAATTGGAAAAGTGTTGATGTGTTAAAATTGTTGCTCTGTGGTGCACAGGCCTTTGGGCAGAGCTGTCCTGTCCCTGTGAAAGGACACTGATCTGAACTTCATCTGCACTCTGTGACTAATTCAGTTCTGTACAACAGGGTGTGGAGCTGGATGGGAATTTGAGATTTATATACACGAGGATGCCTCACTTGTGCTGTTAGAGCTTCCCTTTAGGTGTGTGTAATCCTTGGGAGCTCAAGCCAGACTAAATACCAACAGTACCCATTGTGCCTCATGAGTGGATGTGTGGAGCATGGAGTGTTTACATTGGAAAAGCTTTTCTGCAGTTTTAAGGATGGGCATAAAGGAGAAGCACTGTATTTTAAACATTTCATATGCCAATATTCCCTCATGTGGCTGGCAGTTCTTCCTGAACCTGAGAAGATGTTGAAATTTAGCCACATGAATGAGTACTAACTGTGCTTCATTTGGCTCTGCGGTTTCCACAGAATTCTATGTTTCAGCTTTTCTAAGCATCTCTTCCCTAAATATCAGTTTAAAATCTGTCAGTTAAAGCCAGTTGCAACCATAAAAAATGTTTTGCAAATTGTTTCATCACCAGTTTCTCATCCATGTGATGGGCAAGATGTACTGGCATTTTTAAAGCTTTATATCATGTCGTTTCTCGTCGAATGAGAAAGGACTATGTCTTTGTCCATCTGCTTCTAAGCAGGGTATTTCTCTGTGATGTCCTTTAAAAATGTTGGTTTGTATCCCATGCCTTTGTAGAAGTTTTGTAAACTCTTTGGGAATTATACTTCCAGCACGAGCATACACAAGTGACTGATGTTAAATTCCAGATTTTCTAGACCTGAATAGGGAATTGCAAGTTAGTTGCCTCATAATTATTTCTGAGTAGTACGTTTTCACCTGCTAGTGCCCAGTGCAGAAGCTGGACATACACAGAATGGATGCATTTCAGTGAAATTCAAAAACTGAGCCATGTAAGGTTTGCTTCTTATCCTTTCATTAAACATTTTGTTATGTTTTTGATTAATTGTTTTGAATGCAAGCAATAACAACACGGTACCAGGCAAAACTACTGGACACATATTTAAGTAGGATATAAATAGGTGTGCGAGTCAAGGTGCAGCTTAAAATATCAGCTCAGGGCTTTAGAACAATGGTTCTTTTTCTGTACTCAGGGCTTTCATTACTGCAGCTGGAGCTTTCTTTTTCCACAGCTGGGCTATGAGAGAGTGGTAAAGGCATTGCCCAATTTAGCTGTTCTTTTTTTCCCTATACCTCTTTTCTCCCCTTAATGTTGCTCTTACAGATTTAACATGAAGTTTGAAAGCTTGGTGTAAGTAGGGCCATTCTTACAGAAGTTCTTACAGAAGGACTTCTCTAAGCCAAATTCTTCTGTCTTTTTATTTAAATTTTCATGGAAGGCTTTATTTACAAGACAAAAATAGAAGACAGTATAGAAAACTAGTTCTCAGTTTCACTGTGGTCTTAATACACTTTTTAAGCTTTGCTTAGTGGAAAGTAAACAAAAACAAAGGCACTAAAATTAAGACTGTGTAATGTGTATGAGTGAGTGAGAGGACAGTGGCAGAGAAGGGGGGCTCACACATGCTTATTTTCAAGCTTCTGGGAATTTTTTGTCTTTCCCCCCACTATGTATTCCGTTTAAAAGCAGTAGCAGCACAGCTTTTGCTGAGGAGCTCATGATTTCGCAGACAAACTTGGAAAAGCTCCAGTATATCTGCCACTCTAATTTATACCTGTGGGGATTAAGATGTCCAGTAAAGCCATGAAAATGACTAAGTGTATTCCCACTTGATCAATTACAGCGTCCCCTAAGAAAACATGGGGCTAATATCTGTACATATGTATTTAATAGATGTCATATGCAACCTGGGATATATGCATCAGCAGTGTGTCTATTAATTTAATAAGTCAGTTAATGTTTTCACTAAAATCAGTTTTAAAATGTCAGGCAAAGCAATAAACACAAGCTAATTCACCACTGGGTCAGACACTGCCCTTTTGCTACAGCTGAGGTTTCTGTAGCCGTGTCACCTGTCACTTCTTTAACTTGAGTTGAGCTGAGGGTAACAAGTATAGTGGAAAGACAGAACTGAATCCTTTGGTAACATCAGCTGGAGTAGCTTCCCTTGCTGCATTGACAATTATTTCTGTAGGTGAAGATGTGGTCTGGAATCTGCTGCAAAGCATTTTTGTTTTCATGCAGTTTTCATTTCTCATCTACACTGCTTTTTCTTCCCCTCTGCTACTTGGAGGAAAGAAAATTTCTTTTTTTTTTTTTTTTTTTTTTTTTTTTTTTTTTGTAAATTTCAAAGGAAATTAATCAATCATGCTTTAGACAAAACTGAGATGCTGGGTATTTTTCTTCTGTTGCTGTTTTTTCTTCTTCCATTCCTTAAGAAAGCAGCAAAAACCCTTCAAATTATACATTGTTCATAGCAAAAGAAGCATTAAATAATTTGGTGGCTGTTGCCTCTTTCCATATACCAATGAGAGCTG
Organism: Bombycilla garrulus; assembly: GCA_013400315.1. Taxonomy (NCBI): domain Eukaryota; kingdom Metazoa; phylum Chordata; class Aves; order Passeriformes; family Bombycillidae; genus Bombycilla; species Bombycilla garrulus. The sequence continues at coordinate 1,152,668 of VXBU01012612.1, read as the reverse complement.
CATAATTCATATGTAGCAAGTTATTCAGCCACAGAAAAAGAGGGCTGCAGAAGAGAAGGTGAAAAATTATTTAAATTTTTTTTGTAAGTTGATATTATTTCAGTGGAGCTAAACTATCTCCATTTCCAGTTTAGCAGACTGGAAAATGACAGTAAAAGTAAGAGATTTTAGGAGGCAGGTTTAACCTTTTCATTATGTTTTGAGCCATTGCTTAATAGGAGTACTTCTAATAATGTCATGTAGATACGTCATATTTCCCTATGCCTTTGAGTTTCTAACTTGTGGTTGCAGAAAGCTGAGATATTCAGACAAAATTTCTGCAATTTAAGGCTCATTGTCTGTCTTGAATGCTAAGAGACACAGTGGTGGAACTCTGTTAAGGGTCCTTTAGTGGCAGGAAATGGTATCTGAGGAATGGAAAAGACACATTATTATTATTCTGGCCTTCTGCACAGTGGGATACACTGCAGCAGAAAGTTGCTGAATCCAGCTGGCCAGAAAAGGTTTGAGTTTCAGGTATTTGCCCATATCCTTGCCAAGATTCCAGAGTGAGATGCAGTTCCTATCATTTACCTGAAATGTGGAAAATCCAGACAAATGCAAGGTTTTCATTCTTTTTGTATAAATTATTCTTTGTCAGTAACCTTAATAGCATCAGTCTTTATTTGTGACGTGATCAGTGCCCAGAGATAAAACTGAGGTGACATCCAATGTGGGTGAAATGTAGCAAACCTGAAAGCTAGGCACAGAATCACCAGCGAGGAAGAGATCTCCAAAGGTCATCTCTTCCATCCTCCCTCTTAGACCAGGGTTAAAGGAGCAGAGCTGTTCAGGGCCTTGTCTGCTCACATTTTGGGCGTCTCTGAGGTTGTAGTTAACTTCTCTGGGTGACTTGTTCCAATTTTGAATGCCCATATGTTTCCAAAATAAATTGAAAGCGGTTCTTGTGTTGAGTTCGAATTTCCCATGTCTATCAACTCATTTTTGTTTTCTCTTGTCTTTTCACTTTGTGGAGCATCACTGTGCACTTCTGAGAAGAGTTCAGCACCATTTTCTCTGTACCCTTAGGGGTCCCCTGAAGGTTTTCTGTCTGTAAGGCTGAGCAAACCCAGTTCTCTCAGCCTTTCATGTTCCAGCTCCTGACCACGTCAGCGTTTGCCATATCTCAAAGCCAGGACCATATAAAGATAAGAATTTTTGTTGCTTGTCTCTAATCCCCTTTCATCTCAAAAAGCCAAATGTCACAATTGCTTTTTCAACCCTCTGGATCTGTAAACACATAACTTGTGGCAATGTTTTTTAGCAGAGGACAGTCCTGAGGATGTCTATGAAAGGTCAACACAAACTTACAATTATTTATTTATCTATTTATAAATTCTGTGGCTCTAAGTATATGTGAGAGAAGCTGCTTTAGGGTGTCATGCCAAACTTCCCCTGTGGACACACTTGAGAACTCTAATGGCATGGCTATAGAATAATAATTGTCACCATTTAAAGAACATTAATGCCATGTAAAGTACAATGAGATTTTAAATTAGTTTCCTATTTTTAAGGCAGAATCTTGTTGGTTTATTTTTTTCAATATTTTTTTTTAATGTAGGAGAAAAAAGAGTGCAAGACCAGATGCTTTCCTGAGGCTGACTCATTCAGTGGCAATCTCTGGTATGAAAGAGGTGTTTTGCCATGGCCTATTGGACAGAATGATGAACAGTGCCCTCCCCAATGTCATTGTTCACTGATGTATTCAGTGATTGCTACTTTTTGGTCAGGAATGTGTTCAGTGATGTAGTAGGCAGAATTTCATCTCTCTGAATGAACTGTTGAAGTGGAGGTTTTCTGTTTAGCTCGATTCAAGAGTAAGTCTCCAGAGCTTTCAAAGAATGATTAAAGTGGGTATAAAGAATCTTTGTACTGGAGAGTGATCTTTCTGCCCTTTTATGAAGTACTGGAAGAATAGTCTGCAAAGCAGATAAACTGAGGTGAAAATTATATTGTGAGTCCTAGAATACACATCCTGAAAGCCCCAAACTGCTCTAGGGAGAGCTGATGTTGTGGAATCACTACTCTGAATTGATAGACAGCCAGACATATGCACTGATTAAGTAAAACTTGAAAAGCTTAACATTTCCATCCACTGAAACCTTATGAATTACTAGTATTGTATTGGGGGAAGTTTGCATGAGTATCAGACAAATTTTCACACACTTGTATTTTCCACATGTTAGTTGGAAGACATTTCATTAAGAAAAACCTAAAAAACATATTTTCCACAAACTTTCCTGTTATCAAGTCAAACCTACCTGTTTTATCTTCAGTTCCAGGCCTTGATTTGTCTTCTAAATATAAATTATAACTTGTTTTGGGAGGCAGTTATAAAACAAATGTTACCTTGCATTTAATTATACCTTCATTTATAAAATGATAAGAAATTTACATGTAGAAATTCAACATACACAGTTTTCTACACCTGAATTACATAAAGCTCTAAGTTGTTGTGGAGATGCCCTACCCAGACAACCCATGCACGTATTTTTATTCATACTGAGTTTCCATGATTACTGCTTGCAGAAGTAACTTTTGCAAGTGATTTTCTGAAAACAAAAAGTAAAAATACAGCATAGATACTAAAAAAGGAACTAGAATTTTGACTTCCTTAAATGATTCGGTCTGGATCCACTGTTAAGTGTGAGTGAAGACTGCTGCAGCTACTTTTATCACACGTGGTTTTCTCATCCCTGGTTAATTGGACACTCTGAGTGGAAACTTGTATGAAAGGATCTTAGAAAGAATCATTAACCTAAGCAAACTTTCTTTTTTTCCCTTGGTTAGTTTTGTCCTACACTGAAATGAAAGGTTACCAGGCTGATAGTCCTGTGTGCACTCAATTGTCCTTAACCGACGTGTGGGAAGGATTATGAGAAGAAAAATAAGAATTCTATTCCTAAAATGAGCTTCAACATTTAAGATTTTTCTGAGGAAATGAGAGGAGAAAAGGAGGTGTTTGTGACTCATTCACCTTGTTCTTTCTTTACTCAAGTTTTATGTTCCTAAATTTGGTGAAAGAGAAGTCTTTCTTTACTTGAGACTTTGTGAACATTTTATTTGCAGTAAACATCGGTATATGAGCTTTATAGGAGGTTGGTGACATCTGGAAAATATGTACACTGTGTGCCATGGGATCCTGGACTGAAGGCCTCTTTTCTTCTCCTAAACTCTAAAAAACTCTTAGTTCTGTAAAAAAATTGCTGTGGAAAATCAAGGTAGAATTAATGAATTTAGAGTGCATTATCTCTCACAACTTGGATAGCGAAGAGAGTTTTAGCCTTCAGGAATGCTTATTTTTTCTCCCATCTTTCATTTGTTTAAATTATTAGGCAAAAAAACCCCCCACCTTGGGACAGCACCAGGGCTTTAATCTACTCAACTGTGTCCCATTTGTGTCCCCAGAAACTTCTCTGAGAGACCAGAAGGACTAAGTGGAGGTGGCAATGCTGCCTGCCTGGGAGGCAGGGAGAGCTGGCTCAGGAATAAGATATTACAGCCTTCTAGCCAGGAAGAGTTGCCACAGCAATGACGACACCATGGATAGAATTTATGGACTATCGTGTATTTATCTCTTGTCATTGCTAAGCAGTGCGAGCGAGCAAGCAAAACTCCCGTCAGCCATAGCATCTGTTCAGCTTTAGAGCACAACTTCAAAATTAGACCCTGTGTTTGCAAATCCAGTGCCATGCAAAAAGTGCCATCTGGCCTAGATCTGTTTCACAGTAAATTAGTTTATTTTGTGAAACTGAGGAGACAGCCCAAAGAACTGCAAGGCATTTGCACTGAGAATTTGCAGTGGTTGATATGGACACAAAAATCAACCATTCCTGTGCAATTGGACAGTGCAAAACAATGCACTCGATCGCACCATAACCCCAGAATAATCTCAGCAAGAGGGAAGATGAGGAATCCCTGCTGAGCTTTTCTAAAGCCTGAGCAAGGTGTAAGGTTGCTTGGAGAGGAAATAGATTTCTATAGGCCATAATAAAATAAGACAGGGGACCTAAATTATTCTAAAACCACATCATTAAACTATATGCTGGAGCAAATAAAGACTATTTCTGGAAATAAATGTCTTCATTTTACCTTCTGTAACACCCTGTAAGCTAGATCAATTGTTTTGTGGAAGAAAAAGAATTTTCAGGCAGGGCAGAAGTAATCTCTGATTCAAAACCACCTGGCAATATCAAAAATCTGTCACAGTTGGTCAGTGACTTGATCCTGGTGATAAGAACAGCGTCTGGAATATTGAATAGATATCCTTTATTTGACGTTTTTGAGGGACTTCAGACATATGCCTAGAGCATCAAAATAATAATTATTCTAAGCTACAGTTATGAAAGAAGATCAGAAACTTTAAATGGTGGTCACCTGTTTGTCTGAATTCTGCATTCATAAGTGAGAAACCCCAAAGAGAGTATTCAAATCTAGAGACCAACATTATAGAAGTGAAGAAATAGTATACAAATTACCAGTCACAAAGTATTTCAAACCCACAGAGCTTTTGGCTGATAGTAGAGCAATGCCTAAGGAGATAGCCTGGAGGCAACACTGAGACAAACTTGGTGGTTTTCAAGTGAGGCCCTGAGAGATGCCAAACACAGCTGTACTGAGAGGAGAAATTGTGCCTGGTCATGCTCTTTGGAGTGGGAAAAGTTGAGCTGTTCTGGGGACATGGTGGCTGTGCAACCTTATCCCAAGTTAGCAGGATCATGTTAAGAATGCCTGTGCTGAGTAGATCCATGTGGGCAGCTTTACTAATTACAAAGGAGCAGGAGCAGTCTTACCCTTAACAAGGCACAGCTGTGTCCAATAACGATGAGGGCTATAAAAGAGGGGTTGGCTGGGCCGGCCTCACTTGGAGCTTGCTGCCTGTGCTGAGAGGATGAGGGGTCAGGCAGCTGGGTGAAGGACAGGGAAGGTAAGATGTTGTACAGGGGACAGGCAGGGTTAGGAGGCTGTGTGAGGGACAGCAAAGAGTGAGCTGGGTGGGCAAGAGGAAGAAGAAACCACGAGGCTGCGTGGTGCTGCCTGAGGTTTTGGTTACAACTCCAGGGAAATGCTTGTGTTTCCCTTCTAATTAAAAAGAAAGTTTAGGCTCATGGTGCTGCTTGTGGAAAGTTTTAGTCTTCTAAGGAAATAGGAATCAGAGGGCTGCATAATCTTGCGTGTTTAACCCTCCAAACAGTATTTTGTCTATCTTGACTGTGACATATGGTTGTGGGCAACTGTGATACATGCAGTTGGCCACATTGTGGTTTTGGGGGGGCATTGTACTGTGAAGAGAGGAAAGTCACATGGCAAAGGAAAAAATGTCTAACTTCCACCTTCCAGAGAGAAGTGAATTGGGTTCCAGGATCTGTGTGGATTGGTCACTTCTGGATATCTGAGGAGCCACTCCACGTGCTCTGCTCTGTGCTCCAGGCAAACAGACAAACCCCCTACTAACAGCATGTGGCGAAGTTGGCACTAAATTTATTTGTGAGAAATGAGGATTTCTTTAATGCAGGCCAGGCAGTAAGCTCAGTAGAAATCATGGAGTTGATGCATACCTCACATCGGGGGGCAGAGTGTTCTGCAATGAAATGAGGACTGTGTTTACAGGTTAGATACAAGTGCCTGGGAACAGGCATTAGTCAGAGGAACTTGAATGCAGTGGTTGATAATGGGAAAAAACCTTTTCCTCTGCAGCTCCCCTTTAAATGTCAGGAACTTTTAAATCCTGCTTAACTTTCTCATGAATCAGAAGTGAGATATGGAAGTGAGGGTCTCACTTTTAATTTTAGGTTGCTATGTTGTGAGTTTCTGTGTTCAGATAATGAAGCGTTGTGTTGCTGCCTGGGGACACACTTATGCTGGAAAAGGAGATGGAAAAGGGGTCTTACTGGCACTGAGAATCTAGAAACTGATGGGAAGGGCAAAAAGCCAGGAGGGCATCCAGAGCCTGAAATGTTTGTCCAGTGTCAGATACACAGATTGACTAAATGACAGATCAGTAGAGAAAGAAATTGTTGAGGCAGAGCAAGGAGATGAAAATCAGATGACTGAGAGCCTGGAGCTCTTTTCTGAGGTGGTTCTTTTGATTTTAGTAATTTCATCACTTTCTGTATGTGGAGCGCTGTCTTTGCTGAGCGGCAGCAGAGACTGTGGCACAGTATTTGTCAATAGTGCTACATAGTGCAGTCAGGAAGCCAGAGGGTTCCTGGAGAATTCTCAGGCAATTGTCACTTGTGCTCATACCTTGCAAATCTAATGATGATTATTGAGCTCCTGACACAGAGCAGAGTCCTGCTCCTTACCTTTAGTATAGAGGACATAAATCAAAAAGGGAAAAAGTCAACAATTTAAACAATCTTAACACTCAAAGTATTTTTAGTTTGAAGTGGCACCCATTTTAGACTTTTAAAACAGAAGTTTGTTCCTAACAGATTTATAGAGAGTCTTATTTTCAGATAAGACAACATGCAATTATTCTAGCTTAAGGCTGTGAAGGATTTGGGTCTTATTTTTTGATACAGTGGGTCTTGCTTACGGCAGTTTAAAAAAGTTTAAATAAGGTATCAATTGTCATGTTAAATATTATAATTTTTGACATTGTAGATTGAAATTTCAAGTTGTAGTAGCAATTTTTTCCCACTTTATTTTTATAAAGCTCAGACCTAACAATTTTAAATCAAGTGATTTTTAAATCACTGATTCAGTTCACTCCCCTACTGTTTTGGGTCTTTCAGGACAGACAGGAATAAAAAGCAGGGTTTTTTATGAGGGGAATATTTGAAAATGTTTGTATGTGACTGCTTGGTGAAGATCTAATGGTTTATAACATTAAAGAAAGAGAAAAGACTCTTGTAACAGCATTGTATCAAAGCTTTTGAAGACAGAGCAGTCAGGGCATGTAAAACTGCAGTTTCTATAGTAACAGGATTTCTGTCCTTTATAAATGAATGTAGAGAATTTGGAGATGTACAATCTGAGAGAGCAGCACCGTGAAACATTACATTCATCACTCTTCCCAAAAATTTGTGGTACAGTAGAATGGAAAAAAACCCCACCTGCAATGGAGTGTGCAGAGGGGGCAGAAAGGATCCTACCAGGGATTAATTATGTGTGTGAGAAAATAGGTGCAGAGAGTGCATTTCTCCAAAGAGGACTCCCAGGTTAATTGGTGGCATCAACAGGTTCAGAGGTAGGATCCTTAGAAGTTTCTGTAGAGAAAGAAAAGGACTCAGGCACCCATTTAATACCCAGGAAGAAAAGTAGGGACACATGGAAAATACAGCTGCTCCGAAGCTTGTGCCTAGCTGGATTTTTGGATGTACATTTATCACCACTAGGTTAATTTTAAAACAAAGGATGTGTCCTTCTCCTCTGAACTCTTTGTAGCCAGGGTCAGGTGAATTGGGGTTTATTTTGTTTTGCCTTCTTTTTATTTTTAAAGAGTAGCATTTGTTATATTGCTCACATTTTATCTTGGGGACATAAGGAGAATAAAAATGTGGGATTTTTATGGGTTGTCAGGTGTCCTGTTTAGCAGATGAACTTAATAAGTGTTGGATAATAACAGACAGTAATATGTAAACTACATAATGAAGTTAGAAGCCTGAAGCTCTGATTTCATAATAAAATTTTTATGATAAATGGTTGTTAGTTGCTAAGTCTGCTATGGCTGGAGTCTGTCTAAACTTATAAAGCAAGTTTGAGAACAGAAGTCTGTTCTGTCCTAGATTTCCTTTATGCTACAGGAACTGGAATTTGCAACAGTTCCTTTGTGCAAAGGGGAGAAAATAGTAACCCTAGAACACAGGATGTTAAAAAAAGGTATTAGAGATTCTGAGGCGTTCCAATGTTTAGGGCAGTTTAGGTGAGCTTAGGGGTGCCCTAAAACAAATGTAGGGCTTTGTGTTAATGGAAATGTACCTGTACATATTATAATGGTAAAGCACTGCATAATGCTATGGAATAAAGGAAAGAAAATTAAATTCACAGTCCTATTCAGTGAGTCCTTCAAAGGAGGAAGAGAGGAAAGGAGAAAAATATACGCCTTTAAAAAATTCTTCATATGCTCTCAATTCTTTTGAGTTACAGATGTCTTGTATTTAGGAATCTACTGTAAAGGAGGATGAAAGAGTCACATCAGGAAAGGCACAAATGTGTTGGTTTTAAAAGCATTTTATAATCAGTCTGTTGAACTTTATAAAAAGGTTTTCATGAAGTGGATTTTCATTTAGCCCTCAATTAACAAGCAGTCACATTTCTGGAACTTGTGACTTTTCCTGCTCATTTCCCTTCCCCTCAGGAGTTTTGCAGTATGAATGAAGTGTGTAAACTTTTCTCAGTAAAATAGTACTTGAGAGCTTGGGGGAATTCCTTGTGCAGGTTGGCTGCTGAGAGTCTTCCTAAAAAGCCATCCAGGAGATGAAGATTAATGCCAAGCTTAAACCCAACAGCAGCACTGCAGTCCTGGGGCAGATGGGAGTGGAGCTGTTGGGTGGCTTGCCATGGGTGAATAATTAAAAGTAAATGTTAACTGGACAAGCTAATTCAAGTGCAGTGCTCGTTATTTTAGATACCTGAGCAGTAAATTCTAGTGTCACAGAGGCCATTGGCCTTCCTTTCTCAAATTCTCTTCCTGGACTCTCTCTGGATATAGTAGCCTGTCAGTGGTGCTCGTTGTGGACTCTGAAACTTTGAGCCAAATTAAAAGTTTGCCTGAGTAGATGGAATATTTTAGTTGTGCATTTCCCAAAAAAAAGTAAATTTGCAAATGTTTGCTGTACAGTAAATAGGAAAAAAGAAGAGGAAAAAATTCCCTTGCTACCCATTTAGATAAGATCGAGGAAGGTTTAAAGTAGTGATAAAAACCATTATCAGCTGTTGTATTGTGACAATACAGTCACTTAAACCTCAGTAGGGCTGGAATGAAAAGCTGCAGATAATAAGGATGCTCTCTGTCACCATAAAGAAGGAATATGCTGACAACTTTATAGAATTGAGGTTGATTGCCTATCAGCTAATGAATGCAGTGAGTATTTTAAACCACCATTAAATTTATATAGATACTTAATTGAAGCTACTGTTGCTTGTTCATTAAAAATAATGTACAGACTGTGCCCTCCAAGTAATCTGGGATGGATCTCTAAATCTTTTCCTGTTCAAACGGTTTCTCTGTGTATGAATAGAGCACATAATTATGCTAAGTGGCTCAAGTTTCATATATCTGGGGATCTCAGCTTTACTATCAAAAGGAAAATACATAAAGATGATATAGGTCTGAGGCATGTAAGATCCAAGTAAGTATTTTAAAAATAGACTCTAAATTAAAATTTCAAATTAAAACAAACTGGTTTTGAAGAGCTTGAGCAGAATTCAGTTAATGTAGGGTCTAAGAGGCAGTATCTTCTGTCTTATCTTTCTGAATGCCCTATAGATTAATGCATCTTATGGATTTATTGACTTTTCAAACAATAATGAATACTTGAAGTCTAAGGACTGCAAACATTTAGTCATTCTGCCAAGAATGTCTCATAAGGAATATTAGGAAGGGGATAGATGATATACTAACCTGTGTAAAATCACTAATTATGAATTACTGCTAAAGATTACAGCATTGAAAAGTTGAATGCCGTACAAACTCTTTGCTGTCTTGACCCAGCTGTGAGGAAAAAAATTGGTGAGGGAAGACAATAGAGCTAGCAAGCAATGAAAATGAAATGTTTGACAGATGTTCGTTTGAGAGGCTCAGGCACAATGACGAGGACTACAGCAGAGGTGCTGGTGTTCCTCCTACTCACCTTCTGAACACCTGAGAAGGCTTCAGCTCTGCTGCCTGCCACCTTCAGGTGGGGGACGTGAGCTTAGATCTATTGCTCTTCCAAATCAAGTGATATGGTGTATTTGAAAATGGCTTTCTCTTAATCTTCCCTATTTAAAGTGCTCCACTTTGCAAAAAAATAATGAATTATTCATTGGACAAGAAAAACAGAGAAAGTAAGAACTCTGAACTGAAGCATCAATTATTCATGCAACTTTAGATCCCATGACTTTGAGTTGAGAGGTGAATAGTAGTCAAAAGTTTTTGATAAAAATCTTCTCAAGGATTAACTTTTTCATATCTTTGTCCTAATTGCATATATTAGATGTGAAAATTATCTCATTATTTGGACAAAAAAAGGCAAGATCATATAGTAAAAATATACTTTGGTATTATCACTTTCTCCACTCTTCCATAAATGTTTTTTACTCTTTTGTTCTAAATGATATTAAGCCTTTCTATGCTGATTGCTCATTTCCCAAATTCCTGCTCATCATTTAATAATTGGGGATTTTTTCACAGTTATTCCTGTGTTATGGACATTACAAATGTAACTGTGTGGTTGACTTCAAGTTTTGAATCTGAACTAAATCAAACCTTACAAAAAGTTTCTTTAATGGGAGAAAAAGAGCAATGAAAATCATCCATGGGTGATCATTTGATTTAGGTCTTGTTTTTCACAGGCTCACTGCAGTTTCCCAGCCTGACAGAGCTCCATGGAGTCTGTTAGCCAGGATATTATAAAATAGAGTCAGACCTTCCAGTCAATCTCATTGTGTAAATCTGCCATTCTCTTGTGCTGTGATTAGTTATCAACCAAAATGTGATATGCATGGGAAGCTCAAACAATGAGTGGCTTTGTGATGTGATCTTTTGAACGTGCACCAACTCTCTGCATGTGTTTGTGGAGTACTGGTACACTGCTCTATGACTTAAGGATTAAAAATGTACATGAATATATGTTACAAGTAGCACAACATCTGTAAAATGTTAATATACATTTTAAGATGCGTTCATGGAACATTATGAATGTTAAATAGGTGACAGTAGATGTCTTCATAAAATAGCAATCATTCATTCTGGATTTAGTTATGCTGTAAGCTGCTCAAGAGCAATCAACAAAAATTGAATAGAGTTATCAAGGTTACAGTTGGGTTAGGAAGCCGTTCATAAGGAAATGTGCAAGCTTAAAATTAAATACTGGACATGATGACCGAAAGTTGACAAGCTACAATTATACAATAAACTGCAATCTGATCCAGAATAGCCCCCTGAGGTGTTCCAGCTTTCTTTGAAATATGGCATAAGGAGCACTTGTATTAAATTTTCAGCCTCTAGAGTACATCAAAATGGAATTGTCTCCATCACAAATCCCCTAATGAGTCTTTGAGGAAACATATGCAGTGAGTTTGAAAACACAGTTTTGAAAAATCAAGAGTTATTTCTGTTGTTAAATGACTGATTGGTGTCCTACGTGGCATTGTGATACTGACAAAACAATTCAGAATATAGGATTTTTCAAATGTGAATTAATGTTTCTCTTCATCCAAGTCTGATGAATAAGTTTTAGATATCAATGTTCTGATTCTATATAAACTAATTAGTTTTGCTCCTTCAAACAAGCAATTCAAATTACAACATAATTTGCTATTCTTAATTCTTTCTTTCAGTTTTTCTGACTCAAAAGTGATAGGCTGTAGAGGAATTTTGGATATAAATATTAAAGGAGCAGTCTTATGATGAAAAGAAATTGTAATATTAGTGCATGGTTAATTAGGAGACCAAAGCAGCTCTTATTATGCAGGCATATGACCATGGTTTATGGAGGACATGGTTAATCATTGGACTCAATGACCTTGGAATTCTATTTGTCCAACCTGAAATATTCTGTGGTCACAGTTGAGGAGCAATACTGACAACAGACTCTCCCCTTAGAGAATACTTCTGACTGTATTGTTCTGTGTACTGTTCTGTAGATTCTGTGGTCTCCTGGAACCTAAATGCTGGGTTCTGTGTGTAAGTGATGGCTTGGTAACATCAGAAACTGCATTTTTTTCTTAGAAGTTCTCAACTCGTCACTGTAGTGGAAACTTGGCTATACTGTCCCACTGATGAGCTCCAAACAGAAGCAGGAAGGACCACTACTAAAAAAATAGGATGTCCCCTTCTCCACATCTACTTAGCTTTTGACATGTCTACAGGAACTTCCATTGCACTTGCAAAATGATTGGGAAATCAGCAGTGCATGTTCTTGTCCTGAAGAAATGTCAGAAATACCATTAAAATATTCAGAGCAGGTCAGTGTCTTAAATATCTCTGAAATCTGAGGTGAGCTGGACATCTAATCTTCCCAGAATCTAGTAAAGCTTTTAAATCACTTTATATACAGTATCTTAGTTTTTCTTAGTACCTGCTGCTACAAAGAAAAAGTTGGTGTTGCAGCACTGTTAGGATTGCTTTAAAAAATAAAAATCTGTACTGTTCTTTAAGGCTGGCTGGCTATCAAGCCCTAGAACACTTACCATCTTTTCCTTCTATGGCTACATTGAGAAACTGCTGAAGTGTTAGAGGAGCTGGACAGCCCAGATCTCCTACAGTATCAGGAAGTCCTTGAGATGAAAATTGTTGGAAGTTAAGAGCACCTGTGTATCAAACATAGTTCTTCCAGTGTTTTTTTCTTCTGGGCATTTTTCTTGTAACTGTAAAGAGATGGTTTTTGATGTTAATTGAACCTTTGTTTTGGCCGAGCATGATTATTATTGTCTTCCTCTTTAGGTGTAGAAGAAGTGATTACAGGCAACCTTGCCCCTGATAAATCCCACTTGTACTAAAGAAGAGGAACGGCCTTGCCCTTACTGGGATACAGCTGTGACCAATAAAGGTAAGTGTGATAAAAGGGGTGGATTGGCTGGTGAGAGGGATTCTGGGGAAAGAGGAGCCTTGAGGAAGAAGGAACAATCCAGAGACACAAAGCAGACTGAAGCAAGGAAGAGAGCTGCTGCTGTGAGAGATCTGTATAGGTCAGTCTGGGTCTGATGGAGCTAGAGCTTGCTGTTGGAGCTGCAGTCCTAGTTGAGCTATGGCCAGGTGAAAGCCATGGTCAGTGTCTGCAAACTGATTCTTGCAGGCACAGCCCAGCCGGAAATGACCAGCAGAGTCTGCAGTGAGACCCTGCAGTAGGAACTTGCTGTAGTCAGTCAAGAAGGTGAACTGGGTAAACCTTTTCATGTTAAATTGGGAGTTTGTCTTGGCTTATTTCTACCCCTAACGAGCAGTCTGTTCCAACGTTCTTCCTTTTTGTTCTTCCTGCATCTACTAACATAAGTCATTTTTGAAGAGAACACTCTTCCTGGCTGTTTAATTCACCATCCCTATAACAGACACTGTAGGACCAGAATGTTACCTGAAGTACTAAAAGAAGGACACCGTGACTTTTGAATTCTCTCTTTCTTGTAATGATTTAATATTTATTTTCTTGGGGCAATGTTTTGTTTTTTACCCCCACCTAAAATTGTGTTGCTAGCAGAACCTAAAATAACAATAAACTCTTAGGGATCTGGATCAGGACCTGGATTTGCATCAGGTTTTGTAAATCCTTACGGCTCCACAGTCTTCAACAGATATGGACCGACAGACAGGGACATCCTGTTTGTTTGCTTAATGGCATGTGCAACTCCCAGGAGCAGAGTCTCTTCTGCTCTGAATGCCAGGCTTGTTCCCATCCTGTTGAAATGTTCATGAATGCTACACAATGAGAATTACCTCGTCTTAAAGTGTACTTCTGTTGGTAATTGCCTGACATAGAGAAGGCATCCTAGAATTGCTCCCAGGCACTGTGTTTCCAGGAGTTTATTAATATTCATAATTAGTGAAGAAAATAATTATTGCAAATATATATGTTAGTGTCTTGAGCTGTAATAAATGTAGGTAAATAGTCTGCTAGGTTTTAAAGGTAAATAGTGACCTATATTCCTATTCTATTAAACTCAGACAGGCCCTTAGCTGCTCCAACAAAGTCATATCAATTTTCTGATTGTTTTGCTTGCTTATTTGTTCCAAAATGACCTTCAATAAGCATTGCTTTCTTTTCCATCTACTCAAACAGAAAGAGGGCAGTAAAAACATGGCTGTCAAATGTCTGTCAGAACAGATTTATTGTAGTGTTTAAGCCTGTTGAAGTAGATTCTTTTCTCCTTCTCTCCTATAATCTCACCCAGGGGTTAAACTCCCAAGTATAATTTTTTTTTGTTTTGTTCTTGGCAACTTACATGAAACAATACAGGTGTGAGTCAAATCTCTGGGGCACTTTCTAAATGAGTATGAAGCTCCTTATTGCTGGTGGAAATGGCTTTAAAATTTACCTGGCTCCAGGTATTTTCATCAGTTGATTAAAAAAGGAAAGCTAAATCCCATTTTATCTCATGACTCAATTCTGTAATAAAATTGATGCTTCACACAGGATTTGCTAAAATCACAACACATGTCTTCAGCTGAATTCACAATCCAGCCCGAGTGGGGTAGATTTTGGGGGGTTTTCCTGCCCTTCCATCCCCTCCTCTGTCAAGGAAGCCTGCTGCAGAAAAAAATCTCTGCCAGGTTAGCACTGGAAAATCTGACTAAAGTCCCTACACTACTGTATAGTTTTTTTCCTCTGTGAACCCGAGATAACATAGTCAAAGGTAAACCAAATCCTATTGGAACAACACAGTTGTGTTTACAATTAACTGAAATCTGCTATTATTCTTTGTTAAACTTTGTTCAGCTATAATCTTCAAGGGTTTATAAAATACAACTCTTCCTGAGCTGTAAATTTAATTCCCTTATTCCTTGTTTCAAGCATCCATTGCATTTAGTGACTGCTAAAGACTGTCAATCTGCAGAAACACTTGTAAAACTGTAATTTAATTTTGGAGGGAATGATAACATAAGGTAATCACATCAGGAGTCATTAGCACAGCTACCTGGGGGTGAGCCCAGCTGCCACATCGCTGCAACTAGCACAAGTTGCTTTCCAGTGTGCTAAACCACACCAAGTGTTGGCTAATGTGATCTTCTAAAGACTCACAAGGACAGGCAGCAGCAAAAGTGTAAGTTTACATCTGTACCTTTGCTGTTCTTTAGAATGATTCTGAAATGCAAGGGTTGCATGGTGAACTTCTGAGTGAGAACTGCTTGGTTTTCTTCACTGGCTTGCTGCTCTTCCTCACCAGCTAGTAACAAGCTGCCTCTGAGAGACCAGTGTTCTGGGCTTTTTGCTAATGGAAATGTTTCCAGTAAGTACAAGAGGGATAATAATGCCAGATGGCTCCCATATGATTGGACTTCTGTGAACGTAATCGCCCTTTCCAACCAGATCCTGGAAGAAGAGACAACTGCCAGTTTTTCCAGGATATTGAGTGCCTGGATGCTATCTGGAAATGTAACAAATTGTCAGCTGATGTGTAACACAACCAGTGTGCTCTAGTGTGCATTTGAATGAAAAGGAGCTTATGAAACAGAGTTACAGAACATAAAAGAAAAAGGGAAAACAGCAACATGGATGGGAAAGCAAACACTGACCTTCTAAGACAACAAGGATTAGGTGGGATGGTTCACCTAGCCCCAGCATGGACAATGACAATCAGGGTGGAATGCTTTAGCACTGTGATTAGATGGGTTGGTGAGCCCTTAGAAGAATAATAAACTATGCCCACTTCAGTGTTTTTTATATCAGGTTTTGCATTTTAGAGAAATGAATCTTTGTTTCAGGAAAGCTGGATCATATCACTTGAAATCACAACGAATCTGTTCCAGGGCCCAGCCTCTGTAGGACCTGCTGGCCAGGCTTTACATGCCCCAGCTACCCTGGAATGAGGGGCAGGAAAGCTGCCAGAGCTCTGCAAAGGCTCATTTATCCTACTAAGAAGCAACAGAGTTACTTAGCTCAGGCATTTCTTGCTGCTGAAGCAGGGACACCATTTCTGTTGTCTGAGTTGCTCCTGGTGCTGTCCTTCTAGGCTGTGTGTGCTCCCCTGTAGGACACAGCTGGGCATGTTGCAGGGTTGCACTTTGTAGAATTCACAGGAGAGTGAATAAATGAATTTTCACAGCAGAAGGGGGAGCTTTGAGAGCTGATGTGGGGGTGCACTGCAGGGCTTTGGAAAAGACAGCAATGCCATTGTCCTGGTAAGGCCCTGGACTCGAGGGCTCTCTTACACCAGGGATTGCGTTTCCTGGAGCTGTGCCCGCATGCACTTTGCTCTCTCACTCCTCTCCTCTTGCCCACCGTGTTCCCTCACTCCTGTGCTGGCCATGTGCCACTCTCAGTGCCTGTCAGAACAGCCAATCCTATATTTTATCAAAAACTTCTGAACCACCAAACTTAATGGTATCCACTGAAGATGGGAACATCAGTGAACCTAAACCTAGATCTGTTAATCCCATTAAGACCGCTGCTTAAGCATTTTTTATATACCTACATACCAAGTATAAATTAACTTTTTAGGTTAATTTTAAGTACCTTATAAAAGGTGTAATTAGAACAAGGATCATTAAGGTGGATTTGACAGCAATTTGGTTTGCTTTACTCACCTTATAGAACTTCATGTAGCAGGTGGAAAATCTTAGTCTATTTGTCTGTAGTGGTATTTTCTGCATTAGGAAAGATGTGAAGTAAATATTTCAAATCAACAAAAGCTTCCAACTGCCACCTTCCCTCAAAACAAAATGTAATAAGTAGATGTAGAAAACATGCTGACACAAAGAAAATTGGAGATACAGGTGAGCTTAAACTGTAAACTGACACAGTGTCTGAAAACTGCTTTAGTGCCTTCTGCCGTGAAATACTTGTTTGCAAAGCCATTAACACAATGTTCACTTGATTATTCCCAGCTGTACAGCACCATCCCGTTTTTTGTTGTTGGTCCTTTTTTGTGTTTTTTTTCCGCTACTTGAGCTGGAGTTTTAATTAGAATAACCTTGTTTGTAAGAATTGATGCTCACGTGTTGAAGCACGAAATTAGTTTTATAGAAACTATGTGGTATACTTGACAGTGTTTTCAGAACAGCATTTTATGGAGTGTCCTTCATGAGGCAATTTGGCACACTATGCAGCACATGAAAATTCAGTGGATATGTTATAGTACACAGGACCCAAGGAAGAAAGGAAGGACAGACTCTAAGATAGTAATTCTTTTATTTCTGCAGCTCCACCTAGGAACTGTGGCAAAACAGGGTCAAAGAACAAACAAGGTCAGGTTTAGAGCAGAATTAATGGGTGAGAGAGGAGGTGGATCTGACATCTGCCTTACAGTGAAATGTATAACCAGCTGTACAAATTGAAGAAATTTGCAGTGCTCTGTGTGTCAGCAGCCTTCTTTTGCAAATCTAAGAGCCATTAATTTCTAAGAAACTCAGGTTAAATCCTCTACTAGGGCTGAATAGTGCAGTTCCATTGACTGCAATGGGATACTCTCATTTA
Source organism: Bombycilla garrulus (assembly GCA_013400315.1). Classification (NCBI taxonomy): domain Eukaryota; kingdom Metazoa; phylum Chordata; class Aves; order Passeriformes; family Bombycillidae; genus Bombycilla; species Bombycilla garrulus. The sequence goes on along the minus strand of VXBU01012612.1, from coordinate 1,135,353 downwards.
CCCACTGAGAATCTGACTTGGAGCTTTTCCTGGTAAAGGGATCACAGACCCTTTCATTCTATTGAAAATGTCTATGACTTGTGTCCCTCTCGTTCTCTCCAATTTGCTCTCTTACATATCCACAATGATAAAAAAGCCTGTTCTAATGAGCATTTTTCTAGTCACTTAATTTACTCTGAAAGATTAAGAGAATTGTCAGAAAACCTGGGGCATGAGAAAAACAGAACTAGATAGCTGCTGGCTGAGTCTGGCTCTTGGAAGAGTTTCTGTCCAGAAAAAAGGATAGAGACAGAGCAAGGTCAGGCTGGTGCAGCACCTTGTGGTGGGGGTGACCAACCTCTGCAGGAACACAGGGTGAGCTAGAGGCCTTGTGAGCAAGCACACAGCACTGTGTCTTCTGAATATTCTTCTACTTTTGAGTGATTTCTCAAAGCTTAAAAAAGAAACAAAACTGTGCTAGATAAGTCCTGAATCAGAGGTCTTGGTTTTAGTGGGACTGGTGGAATTTATTTAGTCATTTTGTCCATTGTTTTTCAACCCATGTAGTATTTTAATTTCTGTTGACTTAATTGGAAAGAAATTTGTAACTTGATTACTACATAATTTAAATACATATTATATGAAGAAATATCTTGCCGTTCTACACTGTGTAAAGATGTTTGGTCTGATCCTAGCCCTGCAAATTTGATTTCTTCCCCTCTTTTTTCCTTCCTCTTTTGTATTGGAAGCAACAATTAATGTCTATTCACTGTCTCCTTTCCAGTCATGATGTTACAGGACTCCCTCTCTTCAGCCATCAGGTGTCTATTTTTCATGCAGAAATACTAATCTGCTCAGTTGCTCCTTTTATAAAAGCAGCCCTGTGCACCTGATTCATGCACCTTTGGTTCTGGCCTTTCCCTGTGCCTTTTCCATCTCCACAGTGTGATTTTTGAGAGGAAGCAGGCTCTGATTTAGGCACTGGCATAATAGCATTGCCTGTTCTAGTCTTCATTACTTTTCAATAATTTCTAACTTTAACTTTGCCTTCTAACCATTACTGAGTGCTGAGCTGATGTTTTCACAGAGATGTTCGTTGTAACAGGAGACTCTCATTCCTTTGTGACTGTCATTGAAAGACCGTAATTCCATAATAATGCTAGGATAGTTTTTCTCTTGCCTGTATTATCTTCACTTGCATTGAATTTTATCTGTGACTGTCACTAAGGAACTTTGCTGCCCAGGCTCCTCTGCAGCTCTTCAGGAGCCCTGGCTTTCCAGCCATCCATTGTTAGACATGGTATAGTGTCATCCCTCTAACCAGGGGCATGCACCATCCTCTGGGCATCAAAGTTCCTTAGTGGCAGCTCCATTATGGGAATAAACTTTACCTCCTGGTTGCTTTTTCTGCAGAGATTTGTTTTATTTGACTGAAAAACATACGTTTACAATGCAATGAATGCTTACCTGGATGCTCTGATCCAAAAATGTGACATTATGTTGCGATTTTTCAATTTAAATTTTATTTCCTGTATTGGTTCTGCAATATTAAACCCACTCCCATAATATACAGTAAACCTGTTCCTTTTTGTCTCATGTTATAATCCTGCATTGGTTAATGAGATCTTCACAGGGCTTTCCATACTTAGTCTTCTTATGAATCATAAAATTAGTCTTATGCTCTGAAAAATCTTTCTCCATTTGTTCCAGTGCTTGTGGAACTGCTTGTTACATTGTATATTTATTAAATATATAAAAGATGGGATGATTAAGTCAAAATGAAGCATCTTTCAGAAGTGTTTCTTTAGTTAGTCATGAACATGACAAATAAACTGCTACTATGCCGAAAGGCACTGCAATAAAAATCTCTTCCCCAGATCAATTTCCGACCACATTCTGCAATAACTTTGGCAATACTGTTTGTCTCTGCCCAAACAGCACAATTCTGAGAAGAGCAAATACTCCCCTTGAGTGTCATCTGTAGCTGGGTGAAATGTGGAGTATAGAGACAGGAAACAAATTCTTCTTTGGCTCAGGAAGGAGGAGGGCTGCAGAAAACTGGAGATGTGGAGGTTATTGTTATTAAATAGCTCTGAAACCAATTTTCCCTTGGAAGCACAAAAGCTTTCTGTTTGCTACATGCTCCAGTGGCTCAGGTGCTATCCTGCCTGTGACAACAGAGGAGGAGGAAACATGGAACCATCAAAATCTTATGGAGACAAGATATCACTTTGATTTTCTCATTTGAGTTTTAGTAGTTACAAAGACCATGAGACCCATCAAGGGAACATAAGGAGTCAAATGACACAGGCAGAATCAACCTCTCCAGATCTTAAAGTATCTGAAACACCAAAATTTTGCACCAGGTTTCATGAGTAGTGGTGTCACTTTTTAAGGTATATTCATATCCTAGGCTGGTATTATGCACTGAGTTTTCTACTTTTACTTTTTCAGTAGATAAATTCAGCCTTAGCAGTTTGAATGATGTCCCATGATAAATTTGCTTTGGGATAAACAATTGATACCAAAAGTCAGTGATAGGAAAATATCTTACAGGTTAAAAAAATTGAAGCTAAGCAAAACCATCTTTAATAAAAGTTTTGCGATTGCTGTTCGTTTCCAGCTCTTTGCTTTGTTTACCATCCAGTCCCTAAAGGTTTATAGCTCTGTTCATTAAGCAAAGGTCATGCTAATCCTCCCTACCTGCCTCTCACCAAATACAAGTGCTGTGCTGTAGCATGAGTGATAGAAATACCCAGCTTGCCTCAGCAGGCTTTTATTTGGCTTTCAAGATCCTAATCCAAAATGGTTTTCTATGCCCCCACTGATTGTCTCTTAAAACCAGTGCACTCGTGTCTTGAGTTTTGTAAGTGTTCACACCTTTCCTTTCTTCTGCTCCAGCACTCAGGAGTGAGCGTAGCTGTGCCAGTTACTGGGACAGTCAAAAGGCAGTAATGAACTGCAGAGTTAAATTAATTCATTATTCAGAACCATGTATACTTCCAAATGTGTTGCATTTTGTGAAACACATGACAAAGTTAGAGTTTAGAGAACTTGGTACAGATGAATCCCATTAAACATAGCTTAGAGCATTTAAAAAATGAGAATTGTTCACAGGAAAATATGTTTCTATGCTTCAGCCTCCATGGGAATCTCGTTGTCCACTCTGCTTTCCTCAGCCCAGTTGAAGGCTTTCTATTAACTTCAGTGAAATTTAGAATATTCTTTTGCTTCTAATTGCTAGATTTTATTTTCTTTTAAATAAGCATTGACATTAAATAAGTTCCAGTAAAATTAATTAAGAGTGGCTGCCCTTGAAAGGCTTCTGACAGCTTGAGTGCATTACTGTCCAGGTGAAAAATAACCAAGAAGTTATTGGAGCATTTAGATACCACTAGTAAAGATTTTCAGTAAAATATGGACTGCCTGTTTGGAATGGGCATTCATTTTTCTTCCCCATATAGCAACAGATGCTTTTCAAGGGTTTGGCAACAAAACACAACAACTGTAAAAACACTTCTACTTTCTCATTTCTCATTAGGCGTGTTTAAGCAAGAGCTCCCTTCAGGGGCTTTCCAGCTGGACAACTGTTGCATATAGGTAAAACCTTATAAAAGAAAGGCCTCATAAAGTCAGACCTTGCTGTTTCATCTGAGTTAACAGCTAGCCTGTTGAGTTCCCATGAGCAAAGAATTCTAAGAATGAAAATCAGTTTGCATAACAAGTTATTCTTGTGAGAAAAACCCTTTGCACCTGCAAATATAAGAAGTCTATCTCATGAGAATCTGTGTAGGAAAAAAGTAAACTATCTAGAAAGAGAGAGGTTTGATGGACATGTACACTGGCTATTTACTGACCAATGATTGTTAACCAAATCCTATAAATATGAGCTAAATGAATAGAAATTGGGGTCTTCTACATGAAAAAACAAGTGACAGATAACCTGATAGGAAAAAACCAATACCACCTAAGAAACTCAAAGTTATGGTTATGCTGAAAATGACTTGTATTCATAGGAAGGATATCTGAAGGAATTTCACTAGAACCTAAAATGCTTTCAGTTTCCTACATACTTTTTTTTTTTCCCTTTGGCTGGAGAACCACGAGAGTATGAAGTTCATAACTTCATTTGAACAAAAACCATGATCCATTGGTACACTGGTTTTACCTTTAAAGTACTATTGGCATTTTCTTGCAGAATGCGCCTGTTTTTCACTTGGAAGCCTGCAGATCCTGTGTAGAATGATTATCTGGATGCACTGGGGTGTGCTTCTTAAATGTGCTGAGTCTAGGGAGGTCTGAACTTCTGAGATTCTGCTAGTAAATTATTTTGAAATCAGGAGCTGTGGATTATTTTAGGCTTTCTTGTGCATGGCTAAAGAAAACAAACTGGTGTCAACAGATGAGGTGAATAAATTCTTGATGTACTCTCAGGGTACAGGTGATTACACACCCTCAGAGGTTGGAGGGATTAGGTGCTTTCTGATTTTTGTGGGTGGTTTTGTAGGTGCTGTGAATTTCATTACTTGTCTGTGCCTTTCTAACTCAAGCTGAATTAAATCAGAGGAAGAGTTGATGATGTTTTAAAGTTATAGCCTGCAACAGAAATCTTATTAACTTTTTTCCTAACTCATATGAGATTTTCCTTTGCACTGACTCATTGGTTCCTTCATTCTTTGTATCTTCTGAATCCAGTATGCAGAAATAATTTTTGGTTGTTCCATGACTGAGATGTCAGTTCTGCCTGTGTGCCTGTCATGATAATTTTCAGTCGTGTGGTTAAAATGGATTAATATCCTAGGATATCACACGGACTGTTTTTAAAGGACTGCCAGCTTTGCACACATTGGAGTTCTTGTTCAGTTAATTTTGAAAGAAAGAACTCTATGATTTCTGACAGAACTTACGTTTCTTTCTGTTTTGTGGTATTGTTATTACAGACCTGAATTTTTCACTATTGCTGGATTAAGAAATTGGCAGGTTTTTTAGCTGCTGGATCAGAACACAGAGTAATACCACCCTCATAAAGTGCCTCACCCATGACCTGAAGGAATACATCTGGGGTGAAATAATCTGTCTACTCATTTGGTTTTTGGAACTTTGTTTGAAGCAGCAGAAAAAGCTGCTAATTAGCTCTAACAGTGACGGTGCTTTTTTTTTGTTGTGGAATCCTCTCCTAATGAGATTTCCTTTCAACTTGCTACACTGCAGTGGCTGCATTAAAGTGTTCAATGTATGCAGCGGCTTTGAACCTTTTCATTTTCAAAAAAATCTTTATTCAAGTGACAGCGCTCCCCCCAACCAAAATTCACGATTTTGAACACTAAGTGAAATATTAATGAGATTTAGTGCAAATTAATTGATACGGCGAGATGAAGAGCTTAAAACCCCATTTATTTTGATGACTTTTAATAATCTGTGAGGGAGGAGGGGTTGCCCTATTCCTTTGAAAAGAAAATTTCTATGATTTCTCTTTCATATGTCACATAAGTGCTGTTTCCTGTGGTATCAATTATGCAGTGGATGCTATTGAAGAACGTTTGTTGTCTGCAAAGGAAAATTGCCCTTAAAGGAACTTGAATTTGATGAGCAGTGCGTTGCAGTGCAGATCCAGCAGTTAAACGCTGGGGCAGAGGGAAGGAGGCAGAGCAGGGAGCAGCAGGTCTGCCAGGATCACCCCAGCGTTCCAGCAGGATCGCCTGGGGCACGGGAGGGACATGTGCCCTGGGTTCTGTTCCTGAGGAAACCACGGAGTTTTGCTGTTTGCCGTTCAGATTCTCCCAGGGTTGAATATTTATAGCTCTTGGCTACCTAATGGAGCTAGAAATGAAAGGACAGCTAGAGTATGTTAAAAGCAAGATCAGTGAGAGAAGATTGATGTGATTATTTCCTTCTAACTTTTCCTAGTTTTTGAGGCTTAGGAGCTGACCTTGTCTTATGTCAGTTTTCTTCAACATTAAACACTAACATGATTTCTTAGTACTGACATAAATGAACAAACCTCAACCATTTGGTTCTATTAATAGAATTAAATTAAATCCTTTATATTCTTACACGGATATGTTTCACACTTAAACTTTTAATGCTTTTATTCAGCCATTGTAATCTTCGAGTGATAAAATAATTATAACAACCTGTAATGATACTGTAATTAAGGATATTGACTTCAGTAGAACAGAACCTGAACTAGTGACCAGAACAAAAACTTCTTTAAAAATCAAGTTGAATATAGTAATTGTCTGTTCAAGGAGAGATAGATTTCAACAAGTATCCAAAAACATGGTGGAAATTGATAATAAGCCATTATGGAAGTAGCACTGTTTGAAATATGAACAGATAAAGAAAACTGTTCATTAGTTCCTAATTTAAGGCATGTTTTTATGGATTTGGTGGAACTTTCATGTTTGGCATTTCAAATCTCCTTTTCAGTTGTTTGAAAAACAGTTCAACCATTAAAGAGGCACAAAAGGGCACGACATATTGACATAAAGATGTGGATCACTGAGTTGCATGAATTTCCACACCCTATGCCAGCAAACGCTCTTGAAAATTGTTTTTTCCCCAAATATCAGGACTTCAAACTCAGCTTAGATCGTTGCCATCATACTGGGTTCTTTCCATCACTTGCAGCTCACCCCAAACAAGTACTAAATTATGGTCTCAGCTACACTTGCACACCTTCACTTAGTACAGATGGTGTCTGTGGTGTCACCTGTGCAATTCCATTTGCCTTCCAGCGCCACCTATCACTGTCACCAGGAGCAGCAGCAGCTGAAGCTAGGATAGTGAGGATAGAAGAATAGGATTTCTCTGCTCCACTGGAGAATGAAAGTTGCACAGCAACATTTTTGAAGCTGGTAATTCTGCATTAGATGATAAGGGCTCATCTCAGTTGTCAGAGTGGTTACTTCTGTGGTACTCATAGGAAGGAAAACATTGTTTATAAATAGATTCAGTGACTGGGTACTGATACACCCAAACTGGGCAGTATCTCGCTTGCCTGGATGAGGTGAGGTGCTGCTCGATGACATAAGGTGTTAGAAGGTGGCCAAAGTGGATGGAAGTGATAGAAACCAGAGATATGCAGTACATGTGTCATCTCACAAGTATTCACTTCAAACAGGCTACAGTTAAGTGTAAGCACAAACCTAAATGACATAAAGGTCTTGTTAAAGTAATTTATCTGTGCTGCTACGACATGCCTCTTTGGGGCACTTCCAACACAGGAGAGTAAAAGGTTGTTAATGGAATGGTTTGTTTTATGTAATGAGCACTGCTAGAGAACAAGCTGTTCCCTGTTTTCATTACAAAGAAAAAAAATATCAAAAGGAATGACACCCCTTCACAATACCTGCAGACTTTGTTTCACCAGCCTAAGCTTGAGTGAAAACAATTATAAGGAATCTCTTATGTGCCAGTGAGGGACTCCAATAGGTCTCTAATTGCTGCTGCCAGGGTACCACTAGAACAATGAATCTGTCTTGGAGCCTGGTTGCCATAAATTACTTTCCCTCACCCTAGGAACATTCTGCTTCTCCAGCTTTGCTGCTGACTGTCACATCTGCAGTAACGGGCCTTTCTTGCTATGGGGGAAGAAGTAGGAATTACAGGAACTGCATGCTCAAATGGAATTTCTCTGAAAGTCAAGGTGAAGAGAGGATGCTTACTGCTGAGAAAATCAGGCTTTAACTGTAAAATTTGGAAAGCTTTGACTCATGAAAAGAAGGTTTGAGGCTTATTCAAGCACTGCTTCCATCAGTCTGGCTGTATTTTGTGGATGAGCCTGTGGCAGTGCTGAGCTGAGTTAGGCAGTTTAGCATTCACTGACACAGCCCTGAAGGCTGTCATTGCTTTGACCTTCTCAACACCCTCACCCTGACATGGGTGCACCAGGCAATCGTTTAAGAAGCCAGGAGAAAGGTAAATCAAGCATGGTTCTGTGTTGTTGCGAAAAGGATAATGATATATATTAGAAGTAAACATTAAATAGAATAGAATAATGCGATGTCTAAAATAAAGCAAATCTCTGAAATGACAGAAGCTGGGGTCATCACACTTTGATTGCCATGGAACTGAAATCATGCTCTGTGAAACAGACAAATCATTTTTGTGAAATGAGTGACAGTGATGGCAATCCCTGGCTGCTGGGATGAGAAAACTTCACTCCACTACTCAGTTCAATCACTTTCTGATTAAATAGTTGTGTGGAGAAGCCCCTATTTTAATTATGTTTTATATCTTGAGAAATGTACACTGTGGGATGTTTCTGTGTACATATAGCCTATCCAAACCCCTGAGTTAGACATCAGCTGTGAGCAATGGGCCCAGGGAAACGTGTATGTGTATCCTACAAGCAGGAGGAAATGAACAACTATCCCTTTTTATCTCCTTTAGTGATCAAAAGTACACATTGGGAAGTAAAAACAATCCAAGACAGCAAGAGGAAAAAAGTGTGACTAGAAACATTAGTACTTTACCAGTTTGGGACTGAATACTCCCAGTCTGGGCTCCAGAGTAGCTTTTCTTCACGGCTTCCTCAGGAGGTAGTATTTGATATTCGTTGTGGAAAATCAATCTTCTGGCAGAATTTTTAAGGAGAACTTGCACCAGGGAAAAAGTCATGAGTACCCTGATAATTTATACTGCAATAGTATATTGGTTTCTGCATAAACATGAATGAAATCTATGCTAGAAAACACAGTATGTAAAAGATAAAACAGAATGCTGGCTCACGTGATTGACAGATTATCCCTAAGGGTAGAAACAATCCGTCAAGCCCTGGATTTAGACTCTGGAGTTCTCTACCTTTGCTGTCAGCCTTTTGGATAAACCACATTTCTTCACTTTGTCTTTCTTTTTGCCCTGGAAAATAAAGGTAATTACACTGATTTATCAACGAGAAATGCTATAAAACAACAGTTATTTTAGCCAGCAGTGTATTCGTTCATTCATTGTAGTGGGATTTGGTTCTCATTTTTTTCCAGAAGGAACAGAATATTAGCATCAAAGTTAAACCAGAGCCCAAAGAAACCAGTTCAATGAATACAGGCAGAGAATTGCTGCAGGATAAGCTTCTGGTACTTCCTGTGTTACGAGACATATCTTATTTTCCAGCTGAGAGGGTCTTAGCCAAACCCGTGGAAGTATGGATAATTCTTTTCTTTGTTTTCACTGAGCACTGGATCCAAAGTCACATTAAATAAGATGAATAGAGAGTTCCTGTTAGTGATGACTACCGGGGACTGATAATGGGAAAACCAGACAACTGTGTGGTTCTTGTGTGACAAGGAAAAGACAGAGGCCAACAATTTATTTCTGGCCACTGTTTCTCTCCATGGAATATCCTTTCTAACATGCAGTCCTGAGGCTGTCTGTTCCACACGCATGATCTCCTTCGCATTGTGCTCTCATCTCGTAAACTTTAGCAGTACATGCGGCAGTGGAGGGAAGTTCCCTGGGGACTCTAAGCCACTCTCCAGTGCTGACAGAGCTTTTCCTAGGCTGGGGTCACTACACTGCTCTGCTTCACAGCACAATTACAGTTACTGGAGAGAGGAAGCTGCAAGGCAAAGTAGAAACAGAGAACAGCTCCAAATTCTTCCGGAGCTGAGGAATGCAGATCAATGGATAAATGGAGGAATCTCAAGGGTCACTGGAGGACTGACTTTGCACCTACTTGGAACTTAAGTGGATAAATCTGTGCAAACTAGGTAGAAAATTGATATTAGGTGCTGTCTGATTTACAAACTTTCATGTCAAATAATTAAAAAGCACAAAGGGAAAGTCAAAACCAACAGTATCAATAGAACACTGAAAAAAAGGAAACAGTTTCACCAAATTAATTAAACTTATTAAACAATTGGATAGTCGAAGCAATTTCATCATATTCTTTGTCAACTTGTGTGCTGATTTAAAAAGAGAACTAAACCCCTTCAGCTCTCAATATTATAAAAAGCAAGGGAAGATATGGAAAACTTCTCTGCTGCCCCCCATTATTAAGCTGTAGCAATGCTGGGAATAAAGCTGAAACCTTCAGCCTCGAAGAAGAAACACCTGGAATATAAATCAAGCCATCTTTTCTAAGCCTGTGTGACCTTGGCAACATCAGTAACAATAAGTAGTAGGTGTGGTTTTTCTGTTTGCTTTTTTTTTCTTTGTTGTTTTTTATGTATATTCAGTTATGCACAGTTATATTTGATCTTATTTTCTTTCATTTTTCATCATTTGCCTTCTACTCTCTCTATAACCTACTGGTAACAGTATTTTGGGGAGGTTCTTTGTAACATAGAAAATGGCATTTTTGTATGGCTAGCAGGCATTA
>VXBU01012612.1:1080761-1124963 GCA_013400315.1 Bombycilla garrulus | reverse complement strand
TTAAAATTCTGTTTGAAAAAAATTATTTAGTTCAATTTATGAACAGCTGATTCACAAAATCAGGGGGACTTAAGTGCCTCAGCAAGATTAAACCTCTGGAAAACATAATCTGAAGTGCATTTATTGTCTAATTTGCTCATTTCTGCCAGTGTCACGTGATGCTCTTGTTATCCATAGGCTGGGCACAGTTCCAGTCAGATACAAAAAAGGCATTTTCCAGTTGTGCAGGTCCTACAATTTATGGGGAAAAAATATGGTGAGGTTATTTTTCTGCCTTCAACAAAAAAAAAAAAAAAAAAAAAAAAAGGAGGAGCAATAAGGCCAGTGTAAACACAGTGCTCTTGTGTAAGTGAGCCCATAGCAAGAATTAGAGATCATTAGTTGTGCTGCTTACACAAATGAGCTGATTTATACAATGTGTGATGTAACTCTACCTGAGTAAGCACACACTCCACATATCTTTATGCATAAACGTTTTTTACTTGTTCAAAATATCAAGGATTCTGGCTGACATGACATCTTTAAGGGCATTATTAACTTTTTTTGGGTATCTGTTTCATTGCTGTATTGCTTTGATAGTACATCTAAGGAAAAAATAGCTTCACTGTCTTTAATTCAAGAGGTAGAAGGGAGGAACTGAAAACCTCTGGATATACTCCTGGGTTTTTCAGCACTTTGAAGATCCTAGATTCTCCTTTGTGGTACTATCAAGGTTAAAAAAAAGTTTTGAAAAAATGGATTCTCCTGGGTATGTACCACATAGGTACTCCAAAGTACAGCTGCAAGAATTTCTGAAGAGGAGTTAGAGGACAGTCTTTAAGTTCTGCATTTAAACAGAAAGAGGTAAACTATTTTAAAAGAACTGAACAAGTTTTGAACTGAGTGATCAAAAGAGAGAAATGCACATGGCCTAGTGCTGGGTCTGACAGTGTCAGATTGCTCATGCAGTGTTCATATTCATTCATTGCTTTTTTCAATTGCTCTCAAAATCCCAGGGAAAGAAAAAGAATCTCTCTGAATAATTTAAAACAGTTCTCTTTTCAGTCATCAGTCCTTTTGTTCTTGTGTATATCTATAGTCTCACACCAGTCATTTTAATTTATCTACGGTTTGATATAACCATCTCAATGTCTAAAGCAGTGGGAGAGCAAAGTGGAAAGGAAGTATTTATACCATTTTAAGGAAAAAGGAAGGCAAAAATCCTCTAATCTGCCTAGAGATTTACAAAGAATTGAGTGATGTGAAGACTTCCTTTATAAGAAATCCATTCATTTGCCAGTCAGTACCAACTAAAGGGGGCACCTAAAAATGAATAAAAGTGAATATCTTTTTATTTAAGATGAACATATTTATAAAGCTGTTTTTTTCCCCCTGATTTATATCAGACTTCTAAAATGCCCCATTTCCAGAGACTCACCCAATATGATTAGCATCATTATTTGTATTAGAAAGTACCTCAGAAGCCAGGAGGGAAATCAGCAGCCTTTTGTACTAGACATTGCATGAACTGTCCTTGCCTTGAAGAGCTTACCTAATAAAAAAGAAACTGAAAAGCGACTAAAGACAGCAGAAAAGAAGTAATTCTGTAATAGGAAGAGTGGCAGACTATTTTAAAATGCCCAGGAAAACCCCTAAATCAACAGCGAAATCGAGCAACTTTCTGGGATCTAACTCTTTGCTTTGACTGAAGATTTTTATTTCTCTGTGGTAATTTATCAGTCAGTTTGCAGCCTGCAGTAATTAAAAAAATTCTTTATTTTAAAACCACTTTGGTATCCATTCCATAGTAATCATTTTTTGTAAATTCAGAGCAAAAAATGTGGTGTCAGAAAAGTGAGAGACTGGAGGGAGTACCAGAAGAAATCCTATTTTGAGACAGGTAGTCTCATAATCCAAGAAAAGCCAGGTCTCCTGGGTTCTAATCTTGACCATAAATATATTAAACACAAGGAAATCTTTTGCAGGAAGTGTTCTATGGTTGGTTTCCTTAATTCCAAGTGAGTTATAACAGTAGCCCTTCTCTGCTTCACAAACATCAGCTGAGGCACAAAGCCTCCTGCCTCTCATTTCAGCCTCTGTTTCAGAAGCCAAGACTCTGAGGAAATGTGTAGAAATCTTCATGCCTTGAAGTTGGGCATATATTGAATGATACCAGAAAACAGGAGAAGTGACAAAAGGGTAAGAGAAAATGATTGTGAATTTAGTCAAGTTAAGCTGAGACTTCAGAACAGACAGAAAGAATGAAGATCAAGGCAAGTGGTAATGGGAAAGAGAAGATGTTTCAATAGAAGCAGAAGGTTATGTCTATCAGGCTGCTCAGGCTGGTCTGCAGGAAGCTGCAAGATTTATATCTGTATGGTTCGCAAAGGATCTGGAATTTTATATTTCAGTATCATGAAGATATTTCTAGTGCTGTTTACACATCTTTGATTTTACTGCATCAGCATATGGACAGGGCCAGGCATAATCTGCTCTTTGCAGGGTGGTTATCCATGCAGAACATTACCCTTGGACAACATGAGGATCAAAGAAATGCTAGGGTAATTTCTCACATATATCTATATTTTTATCTCTCTCTATCTCAATAGAGGAACTCACTCTTTTAAGAAAATGAAGGAGGATCTATTTTAATTTTTTTGGAAGCTTACTGCAGAGCAGATGTATCTTGGAGACTGTCATCAACCCCCTGAGTAGCAATGATTTGAAACAGTTTGTCAGATGTACTTGATCCTGATTAAAATAAGACAAATTAACAAGTTTCACCTCTCTTGATGGGGAACAGATAACTGTCATTCAGTGGTTCTTCCATCGTGGAATAATTCTTTCCTTTATTTTATTTCCAAATAGGATTTTTAGAAGTTTATTGAAATTCAGCAGTAGGATANCATTTCAGCCTCTGTTTCAGAAGCCAAGACTCTGAGGAAATGTGTAGAAATCTTCATGCCTTGAAGTTGGGCATATATTGAATGATACCAGAAAACAGGAGAAGTGACAAAAGGGTAAGAGAAAATGATTGTGAATTTAGTCAAGTTAAGCTGAGACTTCAGAACAGACAGAAAGAATGAAGATCAAGGCAAGTGGTAATGGGAAAGAGAAGATGTTTCAATAGAAGCAGAAGGTTATGTCTATCAGGCTGCTCAGGCTGGTCTGCTGGAAGCTGCAAGATTTATATCTGTATGGTTCGTAAAGGATCTGGAATTTTATATTTCAGTATCATGAAGATATTTCTAGTGCTGTTTACACATCTTTGATTTTACTGCATCAGCATATGGACAGGGCCAGGCATAATCTGCTCTTTCCAGGGTGATTATCCATGCAGAACATTACCCTTGGACAAAATGAGGATCAAACAAAGAAATGCTAGGGTCATTTCTCGCATATATCTATATTTTTATCTCTCTCTATCTCAATAGAGGAACTCACTCTTTTAAGAAAATGAAGGAGGATCTATTTTAATTTTTTTGGAAGCTTACTGCAGAGCAGATGTATCTTGGAGACTGTCATCAACCCCCTGAGTAGCAATGATTTGAAACAGTTTGTCAGATGTACTTGATCCTGATTAAAATAAGACAAATTAACAAGTTTCACCTCTCTTGATGGGGAACAGATAACTGTCATTCAGTGGTTCTTCCATCGTGGAATAATTCTTTCCTTTATTTTATTTCCAAATAGGATTTTTAGAAGTTTATTGAAATTCAGCAGTAGGATAAATGCAACCCCCTCATCTGAGGCTTTGACGCTCTCACTTGGCCACAGGAAGGGCTCAGCCCCGAGGGCACTGATGGCCCCCTGGCCCTCCAGCTGCTGCCCCGGAGTGCAGCTCCACTTAAACCCAGGTGGGAGGGCTCCTCCTCTTCCCAAGTGCTGCCTGCTCCTGCTGCCAGGGCAGCCTTGGCCCTGAGCTGCTCTCCTGGGGATGCCCTGCCCTGCACACACCGTGAGTTCCACAATACTCAGCTTGTCCTTGTCTCCTAAGGAAACCTCCCTCCTTCTCGTCAGATAAAATGAAATTAAAAGCTTCAAGGCTATGTATTTCTAAAGTGTCTGTACAGGGAGAAAGGCAGAGTCTTACACGATTTGTTGTCCAGGTAACAACACAAATTTTTTTCCAGCTGATAGCTGGAGCCCACACAGGGTTGTTATTTTTTAAGGGTGGGTTGTTTGGTTAAGAACGGAGCAAGTGTGTGTTGTGGTGAAAAGGGCAAGGGATGAGCCCTCAAGAGCAGCAGAGATGTGTCCTTAGGGAATGAGGGCCAACCTAAACCTCCACCTGTAATGGTAGCTCACAAAGTCAGCCTCTGCTTGCCCATCAAACCCAGATATCTGCCGGTACTTGTTTGGTTCCAGCATTCAATCACTGTTTGCTGTGAAATGGGAAGATCTCTTTTTAAACATTTATGCTATTAACTAATTGCAACAGGAAGGCATAAATGTTTCTTTCTCACTCAGCCACCCACAAGATGGATTATGGCCTGTGTGGTGCCTAAAAGAGACTGAATAGAAATAGACTCATTTGAATATATTTTTATGAGGTATACAAAATTACATGTTTGCTAGAAGTAGAAGGTTTTTATCCATCAATCCATCCTCCCATTCTCCCATCCTCCCTTTGGTAGTAGGTCCTCATCAGAAAAAATGTGACTTGGTAATGTGTAGTAGGAAAACACTCAGTTCTTGATTTATGCCAAGCTAATTTAGGCTTCACATCATTAAAGAAACTACTTTGTATTAGAGAATGTTGGGAACCAATTAGATTAGTTAGGTTAAAATAAGTGAACATTATAACTGTGGTAATCTGAACTGAGTAAATGTACATAATGAAAATGAGGTTGCTGTTACTTTGTTCCCCAGGTAGTCTTGTCTAAGGTATCTTATTTTTAGATAGTGTCACATTTCTGTTACTGGATGAGAAAAGGAAATTTCTGGAGATCAGAAGATGAGAAAGCAGTCTGTAAAATGCTTGAGTGTTAAACTTAGTCTTGTGGCTGCCTAACTCTGCAAGAGGTTACTGATTTCCTGTGCTAAATTTGGATGACTGTTTTAAAAGGCTCTTCTCAAAACAAACTATGACAAGACTTCTTGTGCTAGCGCAGATATGAGAAGGAAAATATCCCTGGGCTTTTTAAAGCAATTCTTTACCAGCACATGCTGCTGCAAACAAAAAAATTTCAGGGCCAAAAATTTAGGATCAACAAAAAATTAGCTTTTATGATCCACTGACCTTTCTTGCTTTCTCTCCACATCCGAATATGCTGTCAGTAAGTGTAAAATTGCTCTTTTTGCTGTTTTGGTATCCTAGGGACCCTATTTCTAATAGAACTTGATTTTCTGTAAGGTCAGTAAAAATGCTTCCTGATCCAAACAGTTCCACTCACGTACAGGAGATCTTCTTTGGAAGGGGAAGCCTGTGACATTCAACTCCATGAGCAAATCAGTATTGGGATGCTTTCAGTTAAAAAGCACTGTAGGATTTGGGGTTTTTAATAGAAAAAATACTGCTCCTGCAATTGTTAATCTTCCATATGTACCTCTTAGGGTTGTGCATGTGCTAAAATATATTTGGAATAATTGCATAAGGTGTGGTTGCTAAACTTAATCTAAAACAAGCACTGTGAAGTAACATTAATGAAATTGAGTGGCTGGAGGGGTGCGATATTTCTTTGTTGAAGTCTGAAAATACTTAATGCCCTTGAAGGAGAGGGAGTAAAAAAGCTACTGATTTAATTTAATCCTGAGCAGTTGCATTTTTCTAGCAGCTAAGTTTAAATTGACATTGCTACAGTTAATTTCTTACTCCATGTGTGTGTAACCACTGCACTCTTGGGACAGTATTTACCAGCTTTTCAGAATGGATCCCATTTGAGTAACAACAAATCTCTTGCAAGGGTAAGATGCAAAGACTCTCTTAGCACAGCCTCAGGAATCACCAGCATTTTCTGGACCACAATGCGGCAATCAGCAGTTTAGGTATTTCAGAAAAAAATCTGTGTGCTTTGTTGAATCCTATTCAGCAAGTGGTGTAAGCTGTTTATTCCTGACATGTATTTTAGCACAAAATCTGAACCTCTATAATGTGAAAATGGGATCAACCTTCCCCTGTCTATGTCGACAAAGTTCTCATTCAACTTTCTTTGGCTGTGCATGTGCACTTTCATATTTAAAGATATGCTCTCTCTGTTGTTAATATTTGTGCCATTATACTCTCCTAAATTCCAAATCTGGCTCTCTGGGTCGGTCCTGTGGGGTCCCAGAGATGATGGGGACCTCCAGTGCCTCGATTCCAAACTCAGGGAGGAGCAGCCCTTGAGCCAAGCACGCAGCAGAGCTCTGAGGGGCAGGGGCAGTAGTGACTCTTGTTCTGCTGCAAAACACAAAGTAACCAGCTGTGACACAGCGTGCTGCTCTGACTGAGCCCTGCAGGCTCCCTGGTTTACCTTACAACTCTTTTTTCTGCTATTGTGAGTTTGAGTTTTCACTTCTAGATCAATTACACAGTTTAGGATTGGAAAGATTTGGGTTTTGTTTTATCCATAAATGTGTAAATCATGGTGCCATCTAATCTTAATCCTAATCCTTTCCTTGAAAGGACTAAGAGAAATAAATAGTAATTTTTCATGTGTTTAGAGTTGGGTTTTTTTTTAGTAACACATGAAGTAGACAAACATCATATGTTTCTAGATGTAGAAAAAAGTTAGGGGCAAAGAGCCATTTAATTACAGCCACCATTCTACTTCTGAGTAACTGCATAATAAGATTGTTTGCCTCGTAGCCTTCTCTAATCCCAGGATGACTTTCTTTTTAAACTTAGATAGAAATCAAATTTTAAGATACAGTTCCTCTTGGGTGGCATTTGTAATGCACTCTGATCTCCTTTCCCTGCACATGTCAATTCATATTTTATGGAGTCTTATCTTAAAACTAGAACTGGTGCTACTCTGAAGCGAACATCACACTCTTTTCAGCTATGGATAATTAAATCTATAAAAAAATTCCTTTTTTTCCCCTGCACTAGTAATTTAGGAGTTTTAATTATTTGTGTGAAAGTTATAATACCAAGCCCTGGTATTATTAAACCCTTGTATTAAGATGTGAAACAAAACCCATCAACTTCCATAAGAAACCTGATCTTCAACAAGGAATCTCATTAGCAGTACAGAGCAGCATTGCTGTTTACTCACTGACAGACACCTCTCTTTAACAGACTTATTGGGAAAATTTAACTCTTCTGTAGCGTCCAGGACTTGAATTGATTTTGAAGACATTTTTTTCCTAAGCCTTTTCTATTGCTTTGCAAGGTTTTGTGTACCGGGAAGAAATATGAGAGATTTTAAAGCCATATATCACACTTGTAGATTGAATTATGTCTGAGCTCCTTAGAGTGGAAAAGGCAAATGAAAAAGGAATAGGTTTTTTCCTTCCATATTTCTTTCTCTCCGCAGTCTAACAGCTCACATTAGCCCGGTCTCTTTAGTACAAATGCACTTTTAAGAAACTGATCTGTGACAGGATGTTAGTCAGGCAATGGCAGTGCAAGACACACGGCTGAATTATCAAGCTGGCTTCCAGGAGGGAAACTTTTAGTCCTATTTGGGGATCTTACTGGGGCCTCAGTGTGAGCAGGACTGCTGGATTTGAGGCGGTCCAGGAGAGCTGGTGAGTCAAGGACAGTTTCCTTGGAGGGCAAGAATGATCCATTGCAATGTGCAGGAGGTTGATGAACAAACAGTTCATTCCTGAATCGGCTCCAATGTGAACAAGAAGGGCACAGGAGGAGGGGGCAGTGACAGGCTTCTTGGAAGAGCTTGGACACATTCCCTGAGTGTACAGAGAGGGAGTCACTGAAGTCAAAGCTTACCTTGAGCTAAAACTATCAGGGGTTATGAAGACCCACAAGAAAACTTTATTTTACATTTGTTGACAGAGAAGCAAAATCTGGGTTGCTCCTACTATTTGTGCAGGAGACTTAGAGGCAAAAAACATGCTCAGAGTGGCAGATTCAACAAAATTTGGTAAAAAATTTTAGCAACGTTGTTTTGGTTTTTTTTAAGATTCATTTTATTCATTGTCAGGATGATAAAGGAGTATTCTATTTCAGATTGTTGTAGCCCAGAATTTTTTAACTGACTCAAAACAGCACTATTGTTCTCTGGGTTGCCTTGCTCTCCTTGTTGCCCACTTATCCAAACCCTTCCCTTGCCCCTCCAAATTGGTAACAGTGTTTTAGCAGAACAACCTCCACCTGTGTGCACCAGCAGGTCACATGGAATGCTGTCATAGTAAAATTCTAAGATTCTTTATTTTTTTTTCCCCTGACATGTTTAAGCCCGCATGTGCTGCAATTACTCCCGTTACCAGTAATGGTATTCCAATACCAGCAACAGCTCCTATGAAAAATTAATTCCTTACCTTCACAATATTTTTTTTTAATCTCCCTGTGTGTTTCAAAAACCACAGAGTTCTGGAAAAGTGCTATTCTTCAAGAAGTTTTGCATTGATAAATTTTTGGTAATACCACCCAGTAGTGTCATTGTTGAACTGCAAACCAACAGCTTATCTGCATCTTAAGAGAGTAAATTTTGAGCTCTGAAGCCCTCTAGATTAACAAATAATGTACAGAGCAGATTTCTTCACTTTTCTCTTTAGGGAATCTCACAGAAGAACAAGGACTCTTGCCTTCTATTTTCAGTGAAGTCAGGTCTCATTACATTCCTGTGGGTCATGCAAGGAACTGCTGTGTCAAACATTTTAAGACAACACTGGGAAATAATGCAGCAGGATGACCTGACTAAAAATGATAGTTTTCAGTGAGTGCTTTCAACACTGACTAAAGAAGTAAATGAATCCTCTCTGCTCTCGTTTGGTAACATGGGTGAGCTGCTCTGTTTAATTCATGCCCTACAAAAAGGCAGCTTTTTTGCTTTGATGAGCCAGGCTCTGGGGGCTACAGAAGGCCGGGGGGGTTTAACCTCAGCAGTGCAGATGTGTTCCAGTGGAGTTGGTGCTCAGCTTATGGACTTCAGAGAAAGTTTTTTTTTCCAGTTGATCTCTCTACCTGATATAAGTGATGCAAAAGACTGCATCAGGTGTGCTGTGCAGCATAATTTCAGTCAAATAATTTCGAGCTGCAGCCCAGGGTTGAAAGATTAGGGTACTGCTCGCTGTCCCAGAAGCATGGCTATTGCAGAGCTGGAGCACGGCTTGGGGTGAGTGACCCGGTCCTCTGTGTCCAGTTTAACAACTTTGTCTACCTGAGTAACGCTGCAGAACTGGATAAAGCATGTAAGGGGCAAGCTTTACCTCATCCAACAGCTCCTCTGCCTTCCTACTGTGATTTAGAGCAGGCTTTGGGGAGTTTTTTGAATTATCAAAGTCCCTTTATGGTGTTTGGCTGTCTAGGCTGGAGGGGGTTGAATTATGGCATAGGCTCCCTTTCTCACTTGCTCAAGAGGTGTAGTATGGATACTCATGGCTGATCCTGAAATAAAGCTTTTAATCAAGGTAGTGTGAAATTCAAAGTTAGTCTCAAATGTGTATTTGTATGGCATAAGGTTAAGAAATAGAGTGATAATTTTGCGTGGTGACAACTTCAAAATCATCTTTGAAGTAGAATGAGAGACATGCTGACTCTCATAGCTTTGCATATGGAAGGGGTAAGAACATTTTCATCACTTTTTGCTTAAAATTTTAAAGATTAAAATTTAAATGTGTTGGTGCAAAACCTGTAGGTTGTTCTGCTGTAAAAAGGTTAAACTCTACAATTTTAAAAAAGGTTCATCTTCTTTAACAAGCAATCTTCAAATGCAAGCACTGTGGAGTAGTAGGTTGGAGCTTAGTATATAGAAAATAGTAAGGGAAAAAAAGTCCTCTTGAATTCCATCCACTTATCACTCCTCCCAGCTGTTGCTGTGATTTCCTATAGTCAAGTGACACTTTAAAAATATCCTTTGTCTTCATGATTGCTAACAAATTAGGAAATTCATGAAGTGCTGCAGAAAAATAGACATTTTCTGAGCTCTGAATCTGCCACTCTGTGTCCCAGTGAGATAGTGCCAGTCTGAAATGTTAGAAAGCTGCTTAGAGAGGAGTATTTACTGGGCTGTGAGGCAGTGGGACACATTGCCCAGAGAAGCTGTGGGTGCTCTGTCCCTGGAAGTGTTCAAGGCCAGCCTGGATGGGGCTCTGAATGGAATAGGTGAAGGTTCTGTGCCCATGGCAGGAGGGTTGGAAGGAGATGAGCCTTAAAGTCCCTTCCAACCCAAATGATTCTGTCATTCTGTGCTATTCCTACTTCACTGCTACCATCCTCTAATGCAAAGAATTGAGGGAGGAGAGTGGGGAGCATGAGTTGCACCCCTCCCAGAACAGGAGGTGGGTTATCTGTCCAGCTGTGGTTGTACAATCCTTTCTTGTTATGCGTGGCACAGATTGGTCACATGGCATGGGACAGCCAACAAATGACTGGAGATTGATTGCCAGAACTGAAGAAAATGTGAATATTTAATAGCCTTTTTGAGCTCTAGATATAATTCCTACCAAAATACTGTAGGAGCTTAGAGAATTTTACCAATGTTTGCAAATATGGGAAGATATAATTGTTTTTATTGAATGCTGCTCTGTAACTCAGACAGAAACTTCTTTTAGAGCTTGAAAATACTCTTAAGTTTATTACTAGATATTTAGGTTTTTAAAAGAACACTTTTTTTTTTTCTTTTTCCAAGGGAGTTGGATATCTGGTAACTGCTGGAACAGAAGGAAGAAATTGCAGAGGTGTCTGCTCTGTCTGGAAGGCTTCAAAAGGTAAGTAATTTTCTGTGTACTGCTTAATTTTCCTAAGCCGCTAGACAATATTGCTCTGAGGAATGGCATTGCAAAAACTCCTTGTGAGGTAAGAACATTTTAATGAGCCTTAAAGTCTTATGAAATATATTTGAAAGATGCACTTACTGGAGTAGTGCTATGCAGCTGATGAGAGATAAGTTCTGGAAAGCTGTCACATGAAAATTGGGAAGAGGATGAGGAAAAAAGAGCATGCTCTTTAAGGAGTGGTGATCATGATTCAAGAATCAAGATCTGAATCAAAAAATACTTGATGAGGATTGACATTTAAGCTCTCATCTTCTTGGAAAATAGCTAAGTTGTTTTTGCGAATCTGGTCAAGTTCCAAAGTCCTAATGATGACAGGAATGAGTCAGGGAACAAACTTGTGTAAGGTAGATGTGTGTCTTCTCACTTTTTATGATCACTTCATAACCCTATTTGAGGATGTTTTGGGAAATATTATCATCTTTTGAGAACACATTCTCCTCTCTGATTTCAGCCTGAGTGTGAACTTGTAGATCTCCAGGCTCTAATCCCAAGAGAATCTCTAGTTCCTTGCCCATATAATGAATAAACCACAGTCCTTTCAAGTTCACAGAGCTTTCTTCTAAGTCCTGAACTCCACAAGCAAATTTGCTGTCTTCCTCAGACCTCTCACATGGATTGAGCTCCTTAAAATACTTTACCTTCCTATGACTGTCCCTTCTCACTTGCTTTCATGTTGTCTCAGCTGCATTCTACATAGAAATAAACCCTGGATATCATGACCAGTAAATTACTTTAAAACATTCAAAAGGAATTTTTTCATGGCTGATTTTTACTGGTTTAGCCATATTGATTTGAACTGTGCTGTTAAGACAGACGTGTAAAGTTTGAGCTGCCTCACATAATGCAGGAATTACAGACAAGAACAGGTTTTGTGCTCCAGTTGGTAAATGTGTTTGCCATACCTTTGGCTGCTTTACAGTTGCTGCTCTAGTGTGAAATTCTCTACAGATAATTTGGAATTTAACATCCTTTGCCTTGTGACTCCTACCATCAGAGGAAGTTTTGAAGAGTAAGGATGGGGGAAGAAATGTTGGTTAAGCAACTGTTTCACCCTATAAAAATAAATTTTAAAGTTTACCATAGAACTGGTATAGTGCATGACAGCCTGATGGGTAAGCTTTTCAGAAGCTGCCATATGTTAATGCAAGGAACAAACCCGTATATTGACTTAAAATGTATTTTCTTTATGATCTGATCATTTTTTTCCACTGTCCCTCAGCTCGTTTTGCTAAGCAATGGAAAACCAGAAAGTTTCTGTTGTTACTCCTTTCTATCTTAACAACAGCTCACTGATCCATGTGCCCTGATTGGAGAGTCCTCAGTCCTCTCAGGTTATCTCTGCCTTTTATCTAATTTGTTATTGACACTGAATATCTGTCACTCCAGCTTTCTCTTGGGGTCTGCTGTGCTCTGCACCTACTGTCAATCTTCCAGCAGACAGTTTGCTAATGTAATTAGTTTTTACTTCCTTTAGTTTCAGAGTTTACATATAGGTAGGAACATCTTAAATCTTCGTTATGTGCATCCTTACACGCTGGAAAAATTTACAGTCCTTTAAAATGTTGCATTCTTTGTTGCTAGGGAGACACCAGCATGAAATAATATTGAAGATATTGAAATATATTCATGCTTCCAGTTTCTTTGGTAATTATTGTTAAAAGAAGCCAGGAATATACAAAGCTTTGGGAACTTGCTGCTATTAATTTCATTTTATTTTAATGCGGTTTGATCTGTGTTACTTGGTTCAGAATGCATTTATGTCATTAAGTTTCTTAGAGATTCACTGGTTACTGTGAAGCTCTGAGGTTAATTGAGTAATCATTAGTAGCATGTATTGTCTGGTAAAAATGAATTGAATTTGATTGCAATCCAAAAGAAACACACATTCTCTTTTTATCATATGAAAGAGGACAGTGTTGTTCCTCTAGTAAAGTCATCTTTCAAGTGACCATCTGGTTAGCCTGTGACATGGAGCATGCAGCAATATTTTATTTTCATTTTGAAAAAAAAGCGACATGTTGCATCTATGATTCATTTGAACCTCTGCCTTATGGAGCCAATTTACATTTATGTCTAAATTTCATGTTTGATGTCCGTTTGAAGTCAGTTGGTCCTAATTTTCCTGCCTGTGTTTTTTGTATGGTTCTGTGAAGATTTTATATGTATCACTAGGAATAATACAATGTCTTGATCCCTGTAGAGCAGGTGGTAATATTTTTTTGTCTTTTCGGCCGATTTTGCTTTGGTAATACCATCCATTTTTTATTTTATTGTTGTTTTGCGAATGTTAATTGCACTGAAGAACAGTAAGAAAATGATGAAACTTCATCACAACAAGAAAATATTTATCATGCAGGTGGCTTACAGTATCACAGAATAGATGAGGTTGGAAGGGACCACTGGAGGCAGTGCAGTCCAACTTCTTGCTCCAAGCAGGATCCCCTGGAGTGGATTGTCTGAGATCGTGCTTAGACAGCTTTTGAATATCTCCAAAACCTCTCTACATAGTTGTACCCCATGAAAACATAATTACAATTTAAGAAATCATTGAGGTTATCCCTGCTGGGCACAATCAGAAATAATTTTTAGATTAGAATGGGCTGGTCTTGGTTTGAAAGAGAATTAATCAGGAAGTCAGCCTGGATGTTGAATAAGATCTGTTCTTAGGGTGGCTTTAAAAAACGTGAAAACCCTTGTATAAAAGGGATGTAGGAAAGAGGTGGAGTGTGCTGTCTGCCAAACATGACCATGGAACTGGGTGCAGAAAAGGCATTGCTTGGACACAATTCTCTGCACAGAAGCCTATTTGCTCTTTCTGCTCTATTTTTCCTGCCAGATTTAATAGCTAAAATTTTAAGACAATCATATTTAATATTCTCACAGAAATTAATGTGTCTTTTGTAGCAATTAAGTAGCAGCAGCAGCCTTCTAACCACCTAGAATAAATGGTTTTCAAGCTTTGCAAATGGCAAGAATGGAGAGAAACGGCTTTCTTCCACAAAAAGAGAATATTTAAATTAGACGATATAGAAACTAGGAGGTACTTTTATCTTCAACCATGCTGTATTTATTGCAATGCATATTTCGTATTGCGTCACCATTTTCATGTCTTTGCAATAAACACACCTAAATAGTATATACACATATATATAAATGTAGTGCGAAAATAAATTATTCCATTTATTTATATATGTTATTCTATATATATTTATATAAATATAGCTGGCTATTGCTGCTTTTCCTTTCATTTTTATTAATGAAGAAGAGTTATTTTGCATTAAAACCACTAGATTAGATACGCTATGATAGGCTAATCTAAAGTCTATGGCACTGCATGAAATGTGGGTTTCTTTTCCTGTTAAAAATATTATTTATGGGCAAATGTAAACTATAAATACCTCTTTCTTAACCAGGTAAGATTTGCATGAGAAATCATAAAAGACCACGGAATGGCTGCTTTAATTTGCAGTGTTGGAAATGATGCAAATGCTACCGTGGTGTGCAAGTTGCTGATTTAAAGCTGGGAGACAGCTTGATTTACTCTTGTCTGCGGGCTAGGAATAGCAGTAAGCTTATTTTGACTATAAATGGAAAAAGTACGACATAAAAGTCACACAGTAAAACATTTTGCTTATATCCATTGGAACTCGTTTAGCTGCATAACTCTGGCAGTTTCTTTGAATATATCTTTCTGTGTGTATGCCATCTATGCCTGTGTTCTGTGCCACTACATTTCATCTGCACAGTTCTCTCATTTATCTTTTTCTTGTTCCCTTGACTAAACCAGAGCTCTCAATCTATCCTGACAGTGTGTGGATGTAAAAATTACAAGAAATGACCCACACTAGACAAGTTTATCACAGCTCTTTCTGCCTGAGTCATGAGGAGGGTTCTTATTTTGATTCACCTGCTAGACCCTGTGTCTATTCATTGATTTATGCGTAGCAGGGAACGTTAAGTTCCCCAAAATGAAGTGTCTGATCCTTAGGTTTAAGTAAGGGAAAAGAGGAATACATTTTCCTATTTTCTAGCTATAAGTTGTGTACTACTTCATTCTAGAACTCTCAAATGCATATCACAGTTTTACGCTTTAGCAGTCCTTGAGTAATTGCGTTATGCAAAACAATTTGTAAGATCCTTGTGAGGGGAAGATCTTGAGCCTGAACAGTCTGAAACAAAGCAGTTAAAGGTTGGGATAAGATTAAATGACCTGCATTAAAATTGCACTTAGCTAGTGATAAAAGATGGGAATTTAAGGCACATTTCCTGAAGTGGAGTCAGCTCAAATCATCACAGAGGAGTTTTACCTCTGTCCTTTTATTATAATTACAAAGGAGTAATTGTTAATACATTGGCAGACACATCAATGAAAATAGTTTTTGACCTGAAGTTTGTTTTGTTTGCTGCAGCCACAGCCAGTTTGTTCATCAGTTTGTGCAGTGTTGCCTAAAGCAGATAAATAGTTCTGGTTGGTGTGGTCTGCCATTTTGTATGAAGCGTCTGTTAGGATTCAGTCTTCTCCTGATTTCTAGAGCCGATATAAAAGCTCCAGAGTATAATGTATGTCTCCATAACACACGGTGCAGAGAGCTCCAGACTAGGCAGAGCTGGTGTCTGTTCCCAAGAGCTGACCCTGTAACTGCACTTAGAGCACACAGAACACTCCCCAGTGCCACACTGCTGTTTCAGGTAACATGGGAAGCTCTGCCAAGCACCTTAAATACAGAACAAATGAGGCCGTGTAGGCAGGTTCCTCTCTCCAAGGCATTGACTCCTGTACAGCTTTGCCACGGTTCCCTTCTGGGAGGGGGTGGATTTCACCAGGAGCAATGAGAACCTCAATGGAGAATTTTCATCTTCAGGATTTAGAGACTTGGAAGCAGCTTGAGCCCACAGGACAGTTAGTGGAATGTGTGTTTTACATGAGTACCTCTGTACAGAGGTGGCTTTCTTGGTCTGCTTTCTCACAGTGTATGGGCTGTATACAGTCTGAATTGTATTATTACAATAAATTGTTATCAGGCATGCCATGTTGGATTGTCTTGGGCATTCCTGGACTAAGAAGATGGAGAATCATTTCCCTTGAGCTGCTGGCCACAGGAACCTTCTGAGGCTCCTTTTATCCTGAGCTTTCCTGTGACCTCTTGACCAAAGGATGTGTTTATTCAAAATTAAAGTGTGTCAGCATATGAGTGTAAGCTCAAACTGCCATGTCCATGGTGAGTTTGTGGTAGGTATTGCAGGTACAAGTAGTAGTACCTTTAGCTTTTACAGCACCTGGCAGTAAGGCAGTCTTGAAAGTATCTGTCCCTCATGAAGCCTTCAGTTAGAGCAAAAAATTTGTTCCTCCTGCATGCTATAGTTTCATTTTCATGTCCATAAGGCAGGCGCTTTCCAGGTTTTGAAAATCCTGTCTTAACTTCTTGCCAGTACTTGCATGGAAAACAATGTGATGTAACTCGTTCCAGGATATGATCAGCATAGACAAATGAATTTTAAAGCTCCTCTCATTTCCCTGATGTAGTCTGGTATGGTGGAGTAATAGTGGTCATGGTTGCACAGTTGAAATAATTTCTGTGATTATGAATTGGTTTGAAGTTGACATCACGTAATTAGTATTTGAGGGCAATGCCAATCCCTTCAGGTAGACGGTGCAGCATGAGTGTGGCGCTTATACATTGCTGCTGCTTCTGCTGTTTACCTGGATGAACCTTTCAAGGCAGAAGATGATGTAAGTACTAAAATGGCACAAAAATATTAAAGACCACAGTGTGCTGCTTTCAGCTGAGACAGGGTTAACAGACTCTTAGGGCCAGAGCCTGTAAGTGCTTACAGTGAGGAGCAGCACTTGCTGCTGGGAGTAGCGCAATTGATTTCTGTGAAGGAATAGAAATCGACGTGGCTACTCCCAGCTGTAAGCACTACAGGCCAGGTTCTGGGCTACCTCCAGCCAAAGACACCCACTCAGAATTTTAGCAAAACCTTAGAAATTAGTGTTAGTGTGCACTGTTTAGGCTTTAATCTATATTTCTGAAAGACTGATTTAATTTTTTTTAATTTATTTTTATAAGCCACCTGCATTTTGTCCCATGGGTTTTCCAAAATAAGCTGGAACACATCATCAAAATCTCCCAAGCAAAGAGCAGGATTCATTAAAAACTCCTAAAATCTTAGCAGAGAGATCATTAGCATGTTCAAGTTGCATGCAAACTTTTTATTCTTTCTTTCCTGAAGTCCGTCAAAAACCTTGTTTCTGAAAAATAACTAAGCAATATTTCACAGCAGCTTTCCAAACAAATTAACCTCTGAGTGGAGACCAGGCTTGGAAATACCCACCCCCTGAGGAGAGTTTTTTGCAAGTAATGGGCTCATGTAAAATTGGCTAAGCTGCCGTACTGATCAGTAATCTCAACCAATGCACTCGGATATAATAGCACTCTAAATCTTTACATCTGTGCCTGTTCACTAAAAGCAGAGTGATTGTTTTACACGAGACAACTGATAGGTGCACGTGTTCAGGACCACGTTATCACTGCCTCCTTTTCAGACACTTTGGCAGAAGCACGATTACAGCTATGCTTATCTCTAAAAAAACCCCAAAGTTTTTCCAATTGCAATATGTTTCTCCAAAGTCCAGATACCAAGATTCTTTAAAATTGGAGAGCACTTCATAAATTTGACTTCAGTGAAGGAGATAGTGAAATATGGAGGAAAATATCAGATATGAGAGAGGCCTGCAGTTTGCTAACAGCAAGCCCCAGACTGTCTAATTCCCTGTATGCAGCCTCCCGGCACGGAGCGCACACAGGTTCATAACAGCCACACTGGAAATGTAACAACTGCAGCTCTAATGTGCTTTTACAGATCTGATTTTTCATTTTCATGCGAGAAAGGGTAAAAACACAGGCTGGAGGTTTGCTGGAGACTCTGCACTTAGAATAAAAATATCAGTTTGGACCGAAGCACGAGGTTATTGATTGTAGAGCTGAAGGTTAAATCTGTAGCAATAACATGCTTGAATTAATGACATGTTGAAGAAAGCCACTCCTAAATTAAGGGCATTCCGTATATTTCCCACCAGAAATGGTTACAAGGACACACGGGCGATCAGTGGTGGAATTTCTATTATCTTCTGATATTTCATGTTGAACAAATATACATTTATTTTGTTAACTGCAGACTACACAGCTTGTTGGTGTCCTATTCCAACTGGCAGATATAACTTTACGTAGTCACAAGTGGCAACTTGTTAGCAATAATTGTGAATATTTTCAGATGTGAGAACTAATAGCAGCATTTAATTTGGACAGCCAATTGTCCAAATAGTTTAAAAATTAATTAAAAAGTTTAAGACCAGTATAAAAGTTGTAGTTTTAAAATTTTTGTAAAACTTACATTCAACTTATAACATAGGAAATTATTGAGTGTGTGAAATTATTGAGTTGTTAGATGCAAATGTGTTCTCAGTTTTAGGAGTCTGAAGGTAATTGCCCACTAATGATGTCAGCTTTTTGGAGTTGGTGAGTTTTAGGTTTGTGGATTGTGGTGAAAAGGGATACTTTTAAACATGGAGGTGTAGCTTTTTTCATGGATATTGACCATGGATAGCTGTGATGCTACTTGTGTTTGTCTTGTTTCACAATGCCTTATTAAAAGATGACAAACAATAAAAATTAAGAGTGAGAGGTTCTACCCTTGAATAACATGATCAGTTATTATCTGTGGTAGAGTTGAAGGACCAGTTTTGCTTTTTACCTCAGGTAACTAACTTTCCTGCTTTTGCTGTGGGTTGACTGATGTTGTTGTTAGCTTGAGCTCCAACTCCAGGATGTTGGGGCCGAAGCAAAAACATCCTAAGCCCAAAAGAGCAAAGGTCATATTAATGCCAAAAGTCATATTTTTCATCTTTGTGTCAGGGCCTCACTAATTTGCAGACTCTGGCTGACTGGAGTGAGATCTATTCCCTACAGCACAGTGTCTGAAAATTACCCCCTGTGATCTGGGGGAAGGAAATGGAACACACAGCCCCTCAAACCTGACAGACCAATCTCCACACCATAACTAACAGCAGTAGTGTTTATATTTAGTAAGTTCTGCAATAAATGTTTTCTATTAAAAGTTAAGAAAATGGTGAACTGCTAAAAAAGCAAATGCAGAAATATTGTATGTGGTGAACCTGTCATTAGGAAGACATTCCTTTATGCTTCATGTGCATGCATTTATTGAAGGGAAAATAATATGCTTGCTGTACTTGTCATACAGAAAATAATGAGCTATATTGTTCATTAAAATCTAGTGTAGATTTCTAGAAGCAGAGCTTTTATTAAAAAATTTAAAAGACCCAAGTCTTCATAAAATTTGCTTGAATTTAAGCAAGATTTAGTCACAATTTCTGTATGAATTTCCTCCTTGCTCTACTAAAGCAAAGAGTTATAAAGACTTTTGGAAAGTTGTGAAAATGCAGTTATCAGGACAGCTCTGTGATAGATCCAGCTATGACCTGTCATGTAATCATTGAAAGAAACTAATCCAAAATGGCATGAATCTGAAATTTCCCAAAGGGACAGGAATGTTGAATGAAGGGCTTCAAACAAAGGGTTTGTTCAAAATGGAACATTTCAGTGCTGGCGGCTGTTTTAAGTGAGTTTGGCTGGTTACTCAGATGAAGCAGAAAATATTGAAGAAAAGCTGTCATATAGAAATGGTGACAAGAATAAGAAATATCTTGCACTGAATGATCAACTTTTACCAAGAAAACTAAAAAGATGTCAGGAAGAGAATTCTAAGCACAGGGTAGCTTCATGCTGCTAGTTTATATCTCAAGCAATGAGAACAGAAGTGCAGACTATTGAGATGAACAAAAATATTTGTATTTCTTTTTGTTTACTGTTTTCTCAAGTACTTTCCATATTTCATAACACTATTGAATAAACTGAACAACAGACAACAGTTGTGGGAGGGATGGAATGGCTGTGTTATTTTGTAGGGAAATGTTGTAAAATAACAGCAGGAAATATTGTTGAATATAGGTTAGGTTTGAGGTAGGAAGTGAAGATTTATTTAGATTTAGGAAATAAATACGAATGAAGTAGTTGATGCAGTGACAATTTCAGACCACTTAAAACCTGTTAAATTCTGAGAGCTAGCTGTTACAGGGAAAAAAAATAAACGCAGTGAAAGTGTGTTTAGGTTTCATCCATCATGAGAACAATCTTGCACTGAGCTCCCTCCAAATCTGATGTGGTCAGTTGATGATTATTGAAATAACACTGATACCTCAAGCCAGTGTGTCCTTTCCTAATAAAAAAAATGCACCCAAATTGGTATCTTGTCCCAAAATTACATTGAAAGTTGTTGTTTTTTGATTACCAGCAGAGAATGTACATACTAGTTTTCTATGCTGAACAAATCTGGGCTTTTGAAGGGTTTCTAACAGATAAAATAGGAAATCACCTTGAAATTACAGTGCAGAAATTACTGTTCTGAATCAAAGCCGATGATGAGAAGTAGGGCATTGGTTTAAATCCTTTTGCTTGAAAATATTGCCTTGACAAAACCCTCTCAACAGACATTGAGAAGCACATTTGTGATGTTTGCTGGACACTTGATTTAATACAAGCTGTGCAGACTATAGATTTGAGTTTATTTATGCAGCTGTTACTGCTTTCAAAGGGCTATGCTGTTGGAACAAATTGTTTTCAAATCTCAGCTAAATTTGAATCTTTTGCAAAGTGAATCAGCTCTGTTTTGATATTTTTGAGGGGTGTAATAGTAAAAGGAGTTAGTACATTTTCCTAACAGTCACACTGACCTGATGATATTTCCTGGAAAATCAGCACGGTGAGTGCGCAACAACAAAAACCTGGTAATATTTCTCAAGAAAGATTGAATTAGCTGATGGTCTATATAATTAAGTGCTACTACTTGCAAAATGAAGATTAAAAATGGAGAAAAATCTGTAGCAACTTTGCTTTGTATTTTCAAATTTGAAAGAGTGCATGCTTTTAACACACCCTGCATCTTAACAGTGTAATACCACAAGCAGAGCATATAAGAGAATATATATTCATTTAATTATTCATTTTCCTAATGTACACTTTCTGGTATTTTAACTAATTAACATTTGGATGTCTATTTTTTTGGGCTTAATATCTAAGGTATTTTCTGAATCAGAAGAAATCCATTAAATCCTGTTTCTAAGCTTCTAAAACTATTTTCTCTCTCTCACAGATCTTGTTTGGTTCCTAAATTCTAGCAGCTATTTCATAGGCCATTTTAGACAGCAGATGTCATTTGTTTACCTAATTCACTTCTAGAGGTTTTATGTGTAAATCTATGGCAAATACACTATTTTTTCCCTGGTCTGCCAGCTTTGGGCAGAAGTGAGTGCATCTGTCATGTCTCCCAGCCAGCCAGCACCAGCTTTTGACATTGTCATCCACACTGGTAATTTTCCTTTATTGCTTCTATTGCATTGCTTTCAGCTCTTGACTTCTGTACCTGGAAATGTGCCAGAGATTCCCCATGCTTTATACAGCTATGGGGGTTCCACCCAGGGCAAGAGAAGCCCTGTCTGCACCCTTATCCAGCAGCCTTTCTCTCCTGTTTGGCTGAGAATCTCCGGGAGCAATTCTCTCTCTCGTGGCCTCCAGGAACCTGTGTTACTCTGGCACAGAACACGAGCAAAGGCTCCTAAAGATGGCATGTGAATCATTCCTGCTTGATGATGATTTATCTTACAGGTCACCTTATATTTCTCTGAGTTCTTATGCTGCTGGAAAGTATCCTTGATGTTGGTTCCTTGTCTTAAAAAGGAATTGATTTGTGAAAATTAGTTTTAGAAAACACGTTTTCCAGTTCCAACGAGTTCAGGTCACTGGCATGGCCACTCTTGAAATAATTCAGCTAGCCTCTTCTGTCAAAAGCTGCTAGTAAATAAGAACATCAATTTAGGAACTGGTAGTACTGCAAATACATCGTATCTTCAAATAAATTATGGAGAATTATATTCTGGGTTTGACCTCTACCTGCTGATCGGTACCGAATACTTCCTTCACGCTGGTACAGCAATTTGTTAACAAATAAATGCTGGCCAGCTGCTAGACTGGGTTGACAGTCAGAAAAACAGGTATTCAAGAATTTTTTGGCATGTACAGAATGTGATCAGGAGCTCAAGACCATCAAGGTAACCATAGCACTAATGTTTGTATGCACAGGTCACTTTTAATTCTGAAGCAACAGCAAAACTTTGGACCTAGCTTAGTTGGAAGTAGTAACTTTAGCTACATCCCTTGGTCATTCTTTTCTAATATCCGTCATCTTGCACTGAAATAATTTTTTTAAGTATGCAACAGACTTGTATATTTTGTTTTTCCTTTCTTGGCTGATTTCCTTGCATTTGTTTGGCTCCTGACAAAGAGAATTCTCCTCCTGATTTCCTTCTTTAAATTAGTGTACAGGTATCTTTCCTGGAGATGACCCGAGGGTTTAACATTTTCAAGCTGCTAGAGAAAAAAACTATGATGATAATAATTTAACATGCATAAATATGCTTCCAGCTTGGTTTAGAGAGCTGAAACTTGTATAATTATTCTGATTTAGTCTGCCACAGGCAAAATGCCTTTCTTTCATCCTCTACAGTAGCTTTTCTGATTATGGCTTTGAAAAAGAACTGACTTTTTTTGTGTAAAGCCAAACCTTCTGTTTCGGGTCTTAATTATTTCTTAAATTTCTGGCACAACATTCTCCTGTCACTTCTGCCTTTGAGTTATGGTTATCAAATATATGGTTATCATTTTATTACCAGTACATGCAAGAGTAAATTTCATAAAAATATCTTCCAATTTCTTTCAAATTTGGAATACAACTTTCAAACTTCCAAAGGATTCTTATGCAGCTTTCTCAACTGAAAAATTTTTAAAATTTAGATTCACTCTTCTTTTAGGGGATGGTTTATCCAAATTAATAATGAAGGGATTGGGAAACATTTTTGATATTTAGATATTTCACTATGTATTTTCATAAATTAGAATTCAGCCTTAGGAAGCAAAAAAACCAAAAGAAATCACTGACTTGTGATGTAATAAAAAGTGTGTGATTGTAATTTAGAGATTGTTTAAACCAGGAGAATAACCATTTTGACTGGGTTTCAGTCTAAAAGAGGGGTTTGAGGGGATTTTGAAGAAAAAAACAGAAAAAGAAAATTATAGGGATTGAATAAAATTTCTGCATAGTGTATGGGACAAATAATCATCTCATGGATGCCAACGATGTAGCTTTAATTAATATTCCACTACAGCAATTGTAATTTAATTGGTGAATAACAATTGCAAGCCTCAAGGTGAACTTGGAATCTACAGCCTTCTGACTGATACAGAGACTACACTCAGCTCTGGCTAGGTCTGCGTGCATTTTAAAAGAGAGATTTTAATCATTTAACATTTCTGTGTCTGCACATTTAGTAGCAATGTTTGAAGGCAATATTTGTGCTTGATGTTCCTCTGTGCCAGATTCTTAGAAAACATCTGTGAGCTCAAATTGTGTACAGTACATATTTCCTAAATCACTGGGCAGCTGGGGCATTACCCATGGAAACTAAATAGAGGTGGCTCACTGTGTACTCACTGAAAGGATAAATGGTGAGATTTAAATCAATTTGTGAAGTTGTTTCAGATATAAGCAGAATTCATGTGCAAACAGGAACTTAGGTCTTGAAAAATTAGCTGGAGATACTTTCCTTCCCTATTTCTCTCCCAGGTTTCGAAGAATTGTTCCTTTCCTGGGATACTAAAAATATTCAGAACAGTGTTAAAAGTTTCACTGCTTTCTTTCATTGATCAAGCCATGCAAAACAAATGCAGATCACTACACTCCATCCATGGAGTTAAGATGTTACTGTGTCCTACACACAAATATAGAAAGAGACCATTTACCCCAGGTGGATTTTAATTCAGATTTAAAACAGTCAAAGAATAACATGGAAAACCAAAAGCTGAGCCTTTCCAGGAGAAATCCATTTGCTTCCTCTCTGTTGTGGTGTGAGCAAAATGGCTGTTGTGTTCACGTTCATAGGGAAATTATTAGACACTAACTTTACCCAACAGAGAGAAAGCAACAATATTACAGGAAGGTTTTAGCTTCATAGTGAACGATGGCTTGGATTTACTGAAAAGAAATCCTTGAAAAGTCTTTAAATAATTAATGAAATCCTCCTGTAACCTGAAATGTAACTAAAACTTAAATGTGTGGGCAGGTTTCTGTGGTGTGTATCAGCTGTGGGCAGGGGTTTAGGTAAAATGAACCGAATTTTCACTCTGACACTCTCGCCTTTATGGTACATTTTAACTGGATTGAGGTGCCAAGTAATTAAATGAGCCTCCATAGCCTTTGGGTTGCCTGCTGCCTCAGTACAAAAATTACATCAACTGGAGCACCTGCTCTGGTTTGGAAATTAGAGAAAACACTGCTTTGGAAAAAATCTGTTAACTGAGCAGAACACAAGTGACTGGCAGAGGATAAAAAGTCAGTTTTAAAATGAGCAGCTTTCCCCCTCGTATTTTACTTTACCCTGATGAATCTTAAGTAGTGCTAGGGTAAAATTCTGAAAATAATTTGGGATTAACTGAAATTAACTAATATACCTCGGTCTAATGTAGGATTGTTTTCAAACAAATTGTACCCACGTGTGAAAACAGTTTTCCCGAATTATCTAGTTCATATTCCATAAACTGGAAGTCTTGTTTAGTGCTCAGCTATGAATGCCTGACATTCAGAGGCAGACACTGCATATCTTCTTACTCTGACTTTTGATTAAAATGTCAGACAATGCTTTAAAGGCTGAGTTTGGGATCCAAATCTCATAAGTGGGTGTCTTTAGTGATCCAGAGTTGTCCTTTGTTTTATAAAGCAATTTCACCTAACATTTACCCACCTGATAAGCAGCTTTTCCTCCTCACTGTTTGCTTTGCTGGCCTAAATAAGCAAAGCCCTCCAGCTCTTCTTATGAGATATCTGTTCCTCTGACCTGGTCCAGGGTCCAGTCGGAATTCATCATGTTTGAGATGTGTGGTAGCCCAGATGAGGTCTCACCTGTGTTTTGAAAAAAAGTATTTTTATTTATTCATCTCTGTGGTGTTTGCTGAAAAAGGGTAGGGATTACAATTATTTTTTCTATACTCCATTGTTTTGGGACTCTTTTGTGTATTGTGGCTAATATGTTTTTATCTTACTCTACCTCAGCAATTCCTCTCAAGCTGCTCACTGCAAACATTCTGGTTCTTGTTCTCAAGGGTACGACCTTTCACTTTAATTTAGTTCCATTTTTAATGCTGCTTTCCTTGAAGTCATTTGGATTGTCTGCCATCATCTTGTGATCCTTCTCTTCATGAATCCTCCCAAATCTGACTCATCAAGAAATCTTCCACATATTTTTGTTACTTTAATGACTGAATAAAAATTTAAGAAATTGAGTAAAATTGGGCAAGTCCCTCTAGTTAATCACGTTGCCATGCCCCTTTAGACAATTCCTTAATGATATTTTATCCAGTTTATTATTCATGCTGGTTTATGAAGCCAAAATAAGACTGGATTGTATTTATCTTTACACCTAGGCTGGGCATAAGTCTGCCCTGCCAAACTAATTAAATATCATTGGTAAATGATTTCCCATTGATCGAATTATTCATTCAGCTCTCTGATTAAATACTCTTCAACATTTTATTTTTACTTGTTATTGAG
Organism: Bombycilla garrulus; assembly: GCA_013400315.1. NCBI lineage: Eukaryota > Metazoa > Chordata > Aves > Passeriformes > Bombycillidae > Bombycilla > Bombycilla garrulus. The sequence continues at coordinate 1,099,361 of VXBU01012612.1, read as the reverse complement.
AGTCTATTGGACCTAAAGATCCTATTCTAAAAGTGCTGTGGGTGTTTTTCACCACTATGGTATTGGTATTGATTTACAAATTTGGTAAAGCTTGAGACCATTCTCACTCAGTGTGTGACCAGGTACACAATATTGTTTTACTGTAGTTTCCACTTTACCTCTACTTTGTCTTGGCTGATGTTTTTTATTTTTTTTGTTTGCCCTTTTTTTTTCTTTGTTTGTTTTTTTGTCACCTTACTCTTAACTAATCTCTTCTGCTAAAAACAGAGACCCATGATTTGCTTCCAGATCAAACCTAGACTATCTTTCATCTCCAGTACACCCTCTTTTCTGCAGCTTTTCCATTATTTCTTTATTTTTTTTTACAGGATGTGACTCATCTAGGTTTTTGCAGCCTATTTACCCCTATTTCTGAACTTAAGAGTTTGGGTTTTTTTGTGTTTTGTTTTTTTTTTTTTCTTTTTTTCTGGTTTTTTTCTTGATAAATATTCTGTTGACTCTTTTACTATTTTTGTTTATACTGTTCATTTATTTAGATCTCACTTTGCTATTTGCTTAGTATTTCCAGGCCTTAAAGTATCTGTTGCTAGACCCCATGGTTGAATGAATACTTTGCTATATTTTTCTATACCACTAGACTGAAAGAGCAGTGATTTTTTGCTTACTATTTGTAGCTGTTTTCCCATAGGGAGCATCCAGGCTGTCATACAACTGACATTAAATCTTTTCTGAACCATTGATGAGGTTTCTTCCCGTGCTTTAGTCTATCATACAATGCCAAAGGTAAAATTTCTCATTTAATCTTATTACTGGTGCCAGGGGATTAATGTCAGGTGGCACTTATGGTGACAGTGAAAAGATTAAAAACTAATTCCATTAAACTTGTCTCCTGTATTTGATATTTGAACCGCTAATAAGAGGGATTACCTTCTTTATAGGTCGAGGAAAAATAAGCTCGGCATAATTGTCTTCCTAACCAAAGGCCTCCTTAATTCTAATACAAGAGAGATTATATTTCATCAAGATCTCTGATTAAGACATTCACTGTGAGTTTAGTCATGTTAGGCTAATGGGGAAGATCAACCTAATAGTTCCTTCCTTTTCTGATAATGAACATTCTAGGTTTTCTGAAAGTGCACAAACATAACTAAAACATACGATCTTTTCAAATTCCATGTTTCCTTATAGTTTGGATTATTTTATTTCTTCAGCTCAATTTATCAGAAGGAAGAAGTTAAAAAGATAAAAAGATACAATAAGAAACAAAAATATTTACAGAAAGATTCCCATTGAATTTTTTATTTAGTAATTTACTCACATGGTCATTTTTCTGCTGCAAGGAAAAGTAGAGTTTTAATGATCCTCCAGAAGCTCTCAGACATTACATGCAGGTTGATAGCTGGGAGTAATTTATTAACATTTTTGTGTCTTGAAAATGAAGGAGAGATGCCATGAGGAGGTTTGTGCAATGAAGTAGGCTTTAGCTTCAGTGTTTTCCTCACATCCGTGCTTCTAAAAGAGGAGTAGAAAGGTTCTCTCTTTTTTTTTAAGGTATGGCCAGCAGAATCCTGTTCTGCATGTGCCCATCTTTCAAATACTTTAGTTTTGTTCCATCAGCCTTGTTTTGTTTGGTTTCCTTCAGTTGACTCCAGTCATTGAGTCCTAAACCAGAAGCCCAAGGGAGTAAAGGAGTTCTCACATTTTTATATTCTTATAATTAATCATAATCTGTGTATTTAAAAATAGATACTCTGTGCTACTGTAGTAATGACCAGTGATAGTAAATACCATCTTCAAAATGTCTACATTTGTAAAAATCTCTTCAGTAATGGACTTTTAGAAATGATGAACAGATGCTGAACTGCAATTCTAAATATTTAGTGACATATTATATTTTTCCTGGATAAAAATTGAAGCCATAACAGTTTTTCAATTCATCATGGGAATTTTTTTGGGAACCCTCATTGCCTGAGGAAGACTTAAATTCATAACAGAGTGAGCACAAGGTTAGCTGCCAGCAGTTCTTCCTTTTCTGTTGCAAAGAAAATGTTATTTCATCTCTGCTTTGGAGAGAATAATGAACGGGCACAGATATTAATTTTACATCTTTTTTTATACTTCTATTGAATGAGTAAGGAAAAAAAATTGGGGTTTTTTTTTTCCATGCAGTGCAACACAGGAAAACTTCCAGCAAATAACTTTTGACTATTTTTAAAAAAATCTATCAGATTCTAGGCAGAGTTTCTAGATAAACATTTCAGTTACATTTTATCTCTCTTTTACCAGAACATCTGTTTCTCAGTTCTCAGTAGGTGTTTTGTTTCCCATGCATTCTGGCCCCCCTGCCTAGGCAAGAGTCCACTTCCCAAGGATTTACATGAATGAAACTTAGTCTGCTGTGCTAGTGGGAACAAATATCACAAACCTTTTATTGCTGGAGACCGTTTGTTCCTGTTTTAAAACCTCAATTTGCATTTGTAGCTACTTATGTAGATGTCTTCCTGAAAAATGCGCTATGTGAATTTATTGGAAGGAATGTTTGGGGAAGTATCAAAGAAGGGGGTAGAAACCCCCACCAGGAATTTAAACAATGAAAGGTGGGGGGAGATGTAAAGGAAGGCAATGGGAGCCATCCACGTCTAGATAAGGCCAATGGATCCATGAGAGAGGCTGAAAAAACTGTTTAGAGCAGGAAAGCCTCCTGAATACGGGATGAGAAAGGCCAAAATGACCTGCTCTGACTCTGTTTGAAAATAGTTTACATTAGTAAATACAAATGGAAATACAGTTCTAAAGTGCTTGCCTCTGTGAGTAGAAATTTACCCTGTAGCTCTTATGTTCAAACCAACTCTGCAATTTGAGATTTCATGGACTTTCTAAAACTAAGAACTTGTGCCTTTAAAATTCAGTAAGAGAGTATACATTGTGGCTAAGTTACTGGCTAATTCTGACTCGGGAAAATGTGAGAGAAATCTGTTGCCTTATTTCACATTTGTGCTTATACTATGATGTGAAAGCAAGTGCGAGCACATACTGTATGCGTTTGGTTGAAAACAACTCACATAGAAAGAAAATAAAGTTAAGAAAAGGTCATTCTCAGTTTTTCTAATAAGTTGAAAAGTTGTCTTTGAGGAAGGATGCTGAAGGTGTTTCTGACAATTGTTCATATAAACATTTTCAGAAATTTAAACAGCTCTTACTTAAACTACTCTTAATGTTAGGAAAGTGTTCCAAAATTTTACACCTTCTTTAATTTTCCATGTCAGTGTTTCAATGGCTGGGTTCTTATCCTTTGGTGGTGATGTGGACACTGGCATTTACTTGTTCTAGCTGCTATTCCCTCCTTATGTTTACTCTTCTTGCTCACTAATTTTTACAGAAAATTTTACATTGTCACCACATTGGTTTTGGCAGGTTGTGCAAACCACACTACTTTGATATAGTTTTTGAAGTAGATAATGCACTCCCGTGCTCACAGCAATTGCTTTTCTTGGTATATATTCCAAGTTGAAGCCGTATTTTTTATCACAGGAGACCCACATAATATTTCTGATGTCCTGATGGGCTTTTTGAATGATGCCTCACCTCTGACTTATATAAGAGTATTGATCTTTCTTACCTCAACTAGAAATATTTTGTCTGATAAACTCAATATCCTTTTCTAAAGCAGACTTAGACTGATGATTCATAGTCACATAGACAAAGAAATATCAGTGATTTTCTGCAGATGAGAAGTGTTTTGTTTTTTTTACAGGAATTTTCTCAGTCCTGAAATGCATGATAGTGTACTTTATATTAATGCTATTTTAGTCCATTTTCTATGTATTAAATATTTTTTCAATCCCTCTTGATTTTTGGGTCCTCTGTATTGATAACACATTACCAAAACCATTTTTATTAGCAGTCTTGTCTTTGGGGCACTATAAGTGCCCATATTTAACAAAATTATATTCACATTGACCCCTGAATAACCTATTTAACAGTAGTTCTTCAGGCTGAGGAGTTGACCTTTCCGTGCAATCTCTTTTCCCTTGTCCCTTTAACCAGAAATCTCAATTTTGTTAGGCAGAGTATGTGCTTAGCTTCATACATTGTGCTGTGTGACTGATGTCAAATTAAACCTAAACCACTTCAGAATTTTACTAGAACTTAATATCCAATTTAAGTCTGTGTTTCCAGTATAAAACAGTAGTATCAATGAAAGAGAATTTGCTACAAAAATTTTCTATTAGTATTTGAAGGCATAAGAAGGGAAGGTAAGGTGAAATACAAAAAAAGTATGGAACTGCAGGTGGCAGGGATCACAAGCCTGAGTTTTCTCCTCAAACAGCTGAAACTCTGAGTGATCTGGTGCTCCTCCAGAGCTGAGAAACCTGCTCCTCCTGCACACCTATGGCAAGGTGGCCTGCTTAGTGGATGAGGAAAAGGCAGTGGATGAGGTCAGTCTGGACTTTAGGAGAACCTTTGACACTGTTTCTCACAGCGTTCCCCCAGAGCAGCTGGGAGCCCATGGCCTGGACAGGTGCACTGTTTGTTGGCTGGGCACAGAGAGGGGGGGGAAGGGAGTGAAATCCAGCTGGGGGTCAGTAATAAATGGGGCTCCCCAGGGCTCAGTACCTGCCCTGTTTGGGATTTTGATTGGTGGTCTGCATGAGAGTCTTGAGTGCACCCTCAGAAAGTTTGCAGGTGGGGATGTTGGTGTCCTGGAGGCCGGGAAGGCTCTGCAGAGGAATCTGAATAGGCTGCATCAATGAGCCAAGGCCAGTTTTGAGTTTCAGCAATGCCAGGTCCTGGGTCCTGCACCTGAGTTGCAACAATCCCACATGATGCTGCAAACTGGGGCAAGAGTGTGTCCAGGGGGCCAAGAAGGACAAGAGCATCCTGGCCTGTGTCAGGAACAGAATGGCAGCAGGACCTGGGAAAGGATCATCACCTGTATTTGACACTGCTTATTGGTGATTGAGAGAGACACACGAATCGCGATTCATGATTAGGATTCCTTTCACTGAGTTTTACCAAAACTTATATACTATTCCATACGGTTAATCTCTTGTTACAATCATCATGTTAAACATTACAAAAAGACAAAACTCATGCATATGACAAACATTCCTTGCTTGCAGAGGGTGATTCAATCTTGTCCTTCCTGGAAGCTGGACCTAATCCACTCAGATTGTAATCTTTTAAATTTCTGTTTGTGTCTGCCAAGGGTCCTGATTATCAGACTGGACTATGCTAATTTAAACTCACAGCATTCTCTGACTAGTGATTTACCACAACTACTGAAGCCACATCTCGAATGCTGTGTTCAGTTCTGGGCTCCTCACACATGAGAAAGCTTTTAAGGCATTAGAGCAAGTCCAGAGAAGGGCAACATAGCTGGGGAAGGGCCTGGAGTACATGTCTGATGAGGAACAGATGTGGGAGCTGGGGGTGTTTAGCCTGGAGAATGGGAGGTTGTAGGTGGGGGTCAGTCTCTCCTCCCAGGTAACAAGTTGTTGAATAGGAAAAAAATGGCCAAATGTTTGCATCAGGGGAAGTTTGTATTGTATATCAGGAAAAATGTCTTCACCTAAAAGGTTGTCAGGCACTGGAACAGATGGCCCAGGGAAGTGGTGGAGTCACCATCCTTGGAGGTATTTAAGAGACGTGTAGTTGTGGCAGCTGGGGACATGGTTTTAAATAGTGGGCCTGACAGTGCCAGGTGAACAGTTGGACTCAATGGTCTTAGAGGTTTCTTCCAACCTAAATGAGTCCAACCTACTCTCTGTGGGCATATTTATAGAAAGTGTATTTCTGAGCTTTTCAGCCAGTTTATTAAGAGTTCCTATTTCTCCAACACTAATAAAAGTTTATTTTTTAGATGTTGTGCAGTGTATTGATTAGTCTGCAAGAGCAGTGATTTCTTTCATTAGCTGGAGCAGAAGGCAGAGAGTTATAGAAATATCATTCACTAAGACTAATCTTGTAAGCTTAATATTGTTTTTTTTAAACCAATGATATTTTTTTAAAGTCCATTGAGTTTGATAGTTTTTACTTACCCTCCCACTAGTTTTTGGCTCTGTTGTTTTGTTGTATTTCATATAAATAGAGATAGCTAATACAAGTTATTATAATTACATACACAGCATGGTAAAGATGGAAAAAAGAAGATATTCAGCAGGTAATGAGCCTTTCATAAGGTGTGGTGACATGAGGTTGCCTAATTCAGGCCAGAAGTGTGTGACTGGGAGTCACACTGCCCCTGGATCTGGTTTGCTTGAGTAAAGTTTAACTGAACTTCTACTGTGCCATTGCTCACTGCAGGCTGCTGAATGTTGGGAAACACCAAAAAAAGAGAAATGCATTCACTGCAGAAGAGATGCTCTTAAGAATGTTAGCCATCCAGAAGGGCATCCATAGTAAGCCAGACTCACTGAGCCAAATATCCCACATCTGGCTGCAGCCAAGAAGCAGCTGTAAAGGGAAAAGTACAAAACATAAGGAAGCAGCATGATGTTTTGCCCAAATATTTCTTAATCTGACAATTTTTCCCTAATCCAACAGCCTTTTGTTTGTTTGTTTGCTAAATGGAGGCTGTAGCCTCCCTTGATACATTCTGTCAGCACGAGTTTTACTTTTCTGTGACAACTTTTGCAATTCAGGAGCTGACATTCCCAAACAAACTCATCTGCAAGGTACGGCAAAACTAAAAATAGCTGCAAGAGGAATTCAGCCTTGGCTCTCATAATCCTGTTTGTATGGAGTTTCTTCAAAGTCTGATGTGGATCACCACTGAGTGGTTTGTTGGGGGAGATCCACAGGAGATAAAAATCAAGGGAAAGCATAATGGAAATCTCACGTGGTGCAGGAAAATAGTTTTCCAGGCTATTCATAAACTCCAGTAATTTCGTGTTGTGAAGTCAAAACTAAGTGAAGTTGGGAGCTGAGGTTTTACAGATCTCTTCATTCAAGCTCTCAGATCTCCAGATTAGAAGACATAACAGCTATTCCTTTCCATTATTCCTGCCACGGGTCTGAAACATTAATTTTATTTTAATGTACATGGTTTAGGAATAAGGATCTACAAGGCTATGGCTGAAAATCTAAAAAGACAAATAATTTTAATTTAAGGAACTAAATTCCTAGGGTTTTGTCCTTTGAAAAAAAGAGCTGGCTACTTTTTTGCAGTGCCTCAGCTTTGATATTATTTCTCTAAGGCCATCTGTATACGTTTTACTACTATTACTAATCATCATCATAATTATAACAATAATAATAAAACCACTATTTATTTGACATATTAATTACGATTTTTTTAATCTACAAGTTAAAAAGTACTTTTTGATAAGTAAAAAAGGAATGTTTGGTACCTATTTCTTCAACTTTTCCAGAATTACCCTACAATTTTCCTATCATAAAGAAAAATGACAGTGATACCAGAAATGAACTTTAGGGAGTCTCTTCATTTCATGGGAACTGTCAGTCCCTGTCCTTACCCAAAGTTTCTTGAGGCCAGCTTGATTCTGCTCTGATGAAAGAGTAATTTTAATTTAAAAAAAATGTTCGGAATCAATTTTTGAAATCCATCTCAAAATATGTCTCAATTTTCTCAGGCTGGATGGGATAAGAGTTCCCACCCTTTAGGCAACTGAAGGTAAAGCACTTTTTTTTAAGCACTCCTGGGTTTTGGGGTATTTTCTCTGTTGTTGATAGAAAATCAGTCTGTTGATTTAATGCCAGTAGCCAAAATGGAAACTACTCCTGTGTCCAGACTGTATCTTTATTCAGGTTTTGATGCATCTCTGCTGCTTGCACATGTCAGTGAGTTCATCCTCTCAGGGCTGCCAAACAGAACCTGAGCATGCTCCTGATTACTTTGAGGTGGAAAAATGACATTTCAAGAAATTAGAGACAACAGTGTGCATTTTCCATGCTTTTGTCTATTAGGGATGATTTGAAGGCTGAATTGTTACTGCATCTTTCTTATGTTTTCTCACTTTGATTGGCATAGAGGCTCTAAGTTAAGAAACTTAAAAGCTAAATAGGAAAGATTATGCTGTTCCAGGAATAACAAATGAAGTGTGACAGGGATGCACACTAGTTTTTAAATTGCATGTAGCTAATTTGTTAATTACAGTCAAAGCCATTGTTGCTAACTTAGTTTAAAATCCCCAAATAAACCTGAGATTTGGAGCCAAAATTTAATATACGATATTTGTAAACATCCTGCTGACAAGAAAATCTCCAAGATGTGGCCCAGAATTGAAGTAGGACTTGTTTCCCAGCCTGTGTGGAATAGTTGTTAGCAATTACACAGAAGATGATGCCTCGAGTCCCTCCAAGAACAGTTTACCACTGTGCTGGAGTGGTCAGAAGAGGGCATGAATTTTCCAATAGCAGTTTAGAGTCTGATATAGCTAAAACCTCATACAGGTATAATGTGAAATAATTTCAAATAAAAATAGAAACAGTAAAGAAAAGAAAAAAGCTTTCAAACTCCCTGTTAACCTGAGTTTACTCCTGCTTCAGAATTGGTTAACAGAGGAGCACCTGGTCTTTCTCAGCTTTCTTCTGGCTCATGGGACTGCATGGAGGGTCAGGTTTGCAGGCAGCACTATAATCTTGTAGTGAGTTTAACCTGATGTAAGCAAATAAAGATACCTGAAGACCACTTAGTGTCTCTAAATATGGATTTATTTCTGAATTGATCCAACACTGCATAGCCCACTGAGAAGTTTTCAGTTATTTCTTTACTCTGCTCTTACCATACCTTTGTTCTTAGCTATCCTAAGCAAAGACTCACTTTTGTAGTGACCTCAGCCCTCACTTAAGTCATCCCTGACTTTGCTGGGTAATTTCTACAGGAAGTACTGAATTTTTCTTACTTTCTGGTTGTTAATACATATTTCTTTCGGGAACTTGTCTCTGTCGGAGGTCAAACTGTGAATGAATAATACAAAGCCTGCAGCAGTATAGAAAAATGTTTCATTTTGCCACGTGGTAATTTGGGAGGGGAATCATGACAGCTGCTCTTTGAGATTCAATGACCAAGATAAATGTGGTTTTTCTGCATGTAAGACTGATCTAAATTTATTGCCTTTCCATTCAGGGATTAGGAAAGAGTTTCTGCCTTTAAGTTTACTCTTATTTTAAAATTATAATTACACCATAAGAACTCTAATTTCAAGCAGACAGTTGAAAGAGTTACATGACTCATGTCAGCCAACCAGCTTCTTTTCCAAAGCCAGATTCTAGGCAAAGATGAATAATTTTCTGCAACAGATTGAATAGAAGATGTTACTTTTGTTTAACGCAAATTCAGTGGTCTTCACTTAAATTTCCTAATGACCTGCTTTTTACTTGAGAAAAAAAATGTACTGATTTATTATTTGTGAAGACTGTTATGTTGTTAAAGCTGAAATGCAGATGCTGTCACCATCTTCTCAATAAAAGTCATGCTTACAACCCTTAATTTAAAATATTTTAATTGCCAGTATTAAAACCTGCCTATTTCTAAGTGATTTGGGGGTTTTTATATTTATGCTTTTATTACAAGCTGTTAAGATGATCCAGTGAGTACAGTGAAGAAATTAAAGTTAAGCCTATGCAAAGAATTTATTCCTTGGTTTTGGTAAGAGCAAAATGAATTTCCAAACTAATCAAGATTATGGCATCTGAGACTAGAGAAATAAGGGAAGGGATTTTCTTAAGCAATACACTTAGCAGAAGGTTAGAGATGAAGTAGTACTAGAAAGAAATTCCAGAGCTGAACAGCAATGACTTTTATGGTAGACCAACAAAAATTACTGTTAATTAAGAAGAGGAGAACTCCATGAAAACAACATTACTTTAATCTGTTTTCATATTCAGAGTTATTGTAGTGGATTATAAATTTTCATTACAGTTTTATTGCTTTGCCATTATACCTGTTCTTCAATTATTCCTCGCTACTGTTTAGACATCTAAGTTGAGCACTGCTGTGCTGCGTAGCTACTGATCGTGTTTCTGTTTTTCCATGTAAAAGAGCATTCTTCCCAATTAAAAATAAGGTTCTGCCATTGCTGTAAAACTTAAAACATTCTTCTTTCACTGCCAACTGTGCCTGTACTCTAAGTCTTGTGCATTTTAAACTGAGAGCCCATGAACAGCACAATGTGTATTTCAGGAAGAGAAGTCCTTCAGATTTTCTTTCTTTAAAAGATACATGTCCTGTAGAAGAGATGGCATTTGTGGTGTGCTCTTTGGCTGCCCTTTCCACTGTGAGGGTGAGAAACGACCCCTCTGAGTGTTTAAATACGCTTTTGTGGACTCTGCTGTGTAGTTTTATTGCACCATTTCCCAAGCACGAGGTGGCTGCAGCTGCCTGTCTCTGTAGATGGCTCCCTTGGAGCTTGGCCTTCATTACCTGAGGCAGGGGGGAGAGGGGAACAAAAGGGTGTGCTGAACTTCATTTTTATTGTTATTGAGTACGGTCAAACAGGGGGTAGCTCAGCTAAAAGAAGACATCCAGGAGGTTAAGAGCAGTGTTATTTCTGGTTCAAGGCAGGGGAAGCAGGAAGGAAGGCTGTGGGCCTGGACTGCTGTGCTGTGAGAGGGGAACATGGAAGACAACTCTGTGAGGTGAATGGCTGGCCCTGTGGCTCCTGCAGGTCTTCTCCTTTCCTAAAATGCAGCCCCAAGTGCCACTTGCCTGCTTTTTAATTTCCCCCCCTCTTCTTTTTTTTTTTTTTTTTTAAAGCAAGTTATGTTTTGAGAACTTCCTATGAAAAACAAAACAAAAAGCACAAGATACTTCCCCTTCCCATTACAATTCTAACTTTTTTGTCTGAGTTGCTGTGGGGATAATTCAGTGTTTTCTGTTACTGCTGCTATCATCTGTCCTTTTATCCTCTTTAGCAAACTTCCAAAGGAAGGTGGATGCTTGCATTCCTCAGAAAATGCTGAAATTTGTGATCATCAAACTGTCACTGTAGCCTACTAAGAAGGGTTTAAAGTAGTTTTGGTTTAGTGTTTAAAGTAGGTTTAATTTGTTGTAAATATTTGGACCTTACAAAAGTTAAGAAGTGTTAAAATATTTACTTTGTTTCATTTAACACCTGATTTATATTTTATTTCATTAAGTCTAAATTCTTGTGTTATTCCTTATGATTATTTAAATAAAATGAATGCTCAGGAAAATCTCAGGGGAGGTTTCTGCAGCTTTCTGTGTAATTTTTTTTCTTTCAGGAAGCAGAAACCTGTCTTGATTGCTAATTAATTACTTTAGTGTTATTCTTGTGGTTATTCAGAGATCTTGAGCTTCTGATGTACTGTTTTCTGCTGGAAGCTCAGCTGCAATACATTTTTTTGCTTCCCCACATCTTGGACTGTGCTGTGGTCATGCTGGCCTCTAGGTCTGAGGGGCTGAGCAATGAAAGAATTTCCTGAACAGTCAGGTCATAAGCATCCCTGGGGAACCCCTATCTAGCATATTAAATTGTCAGGGACAGAAGCATGTACTTCCTCTTTGCAAGTGAAATATTTGCAAGCAAGATTTGCTGCCAATTTTTTTTTTTTTTAAGAGAGTGATTTTAGTCTCTAAATCTAATCCTGTGGGGTTTTTTAACTTGCAATCAATGTAAGCTTGCTTGTCCTCTTTCTTGCAAGACTATTTAAAGTCTAAAAAGGTCAATAATGTGGTTTGGGATGTGAGAATAGGTGTTTTAGTCTAAAAAAAAGCCAACTCTCTAATTCAAGTAGTGCCTGGGGATAGGCTTCTCACAATACACAGTTACTCCAAAGAGAATGTACACCATTAGTGGTTTTAGTGGTTGAATTAGTAGACTGTATTGCCTATGCAGTGAACTCAGTAATGTGCTGGAATGTGCATCATGCTTTGAAAGCTAATTTGGTTCTATGGTACAATAATTTGAAACCAATATTTTTTCACTTGCATCAGGTTTCTTTGTGCTGCCGCATGTACATTTTAAGATTCCTTTTTTTCGGTTTTCTTAACCCAACCAATGCTAATTACTTTGGTTCCACTAAAGTTGCCAAAACTGCATAGAATCCCACTCTTCAGAGGTTCGAGGCCCTGCAGGAGGACATTGACAATTTAGAGAGCAGACCTTTTGTGTAGAAATCATGTCTTTTCTGCAGTGTGTCAAAGTAGTGGATGAACCTTTAATAGCATCATGTTTATTATAGATACTCTGAAAATTTTGTCTTTGTAAAGTTCCTGATTAATTTAGATATGGTAGTCAAAAATATTACTCACCAATTTCTAAAACAACACAGCAATAAAGATAGTAGTTTATGAATATTCAGATGTTAGTCTTATTATGTTAATCAGACAAAAGCATTACATATTGTTTAGCAAATTTTTAAGCATTTATAATTGGAATGTACTTATAAACATGCAGTTTTCTGACATCTGTTCAAAGGAACAATTACTTTCTATAGCAAAAATTGCACGTAATACAAGAGTAAAGCTCACAGAAAGTGGTTCTTTGTTTGCTGAAACTCATCAAGTCAGCTATGAAAATGGCCTGAAACAAATCAGCTTCATTGTTCTGGGCATCCCCAAGAATGTTATCTTTCAAGACAGCTCAGTTTCTTCCCTTGTGTCGATTTAGTCACTAAATCACAATTCTTTCATGCATGGATACCTTGTCTGGTAAACAAATGAGATCTCAAACTGTAAACTTCATCTATCACTCAACTTCTACATCTGTCTGGGGTAGCTTTTCCCCAGGTAGTGCTGCTCCTCATGAGACTCCAGGCATCACTTACAGACCAGCTTCCCGTAGCTCAAGAGACAGGGGCACTCACTGAAAGTTCAGCTTGGATTCAGTCACCACAGTCATGGCTGAGTTTTCCAAAGTCTGCTTGGGCTTGGTTTTGTAACCTGGAGCCAAGTGTGTGTGACTGCACTCACTGCTGGCACGCTACCTTCTAGGAATCCCCGTGTTTTTGCTGATGTGATAGAAAAGAGGGTCAAAACTTGAGTCTGTCCGTCTGTGATGACACTGCTTGCTGAATCCTTTTGATGACAAACATTCGCTTGTGTGTCTAAATGAGCTGTGAATTCTTTTGAAAATGTGACTTCGGATTCTGGTGTTCAATGAAAGTGTGTACAGCAACACGACTCGCAGTTGTTGGTGATCACTTCCACATTTAGCCAGCAGCACTGCCTAATAACTGACTCGTGGAAAAATGCTTCTCAATGAATCCTTTGACTATTAAGGAGGAATAAATATTAGATTAATAAATAGCAGAATATTATGATAAAATAAAATCATGCCTTTCACAAGTAAATGACTGAATATAGGACAGCATTCCTGGCAGTTTTTCCGTGACTGTGGGACATAGGAGAAGAATTTTTCGTGTGCACTGAAGTGACTGGAACACTTCCAGTGCATTGGAAATCACAATTTATTCATCTCAATAAGCTGGAGCTATCACTGGCAAGCAGATTTCTATGGTTCATGGGGGTGTGTTTGTTTTTCTTAAGAAATGGAGGTACCAATCTCTCACATATGAAGTCCCTCTATATCATTTTGGTGGGTTACTTTTTGTCATGATTGAAACTGTGACAAGGATCCTGAACAGAAATAAACATCGTGCTTAGTTTTTATATTTTTAAAAGCTATTTTTGTTGCCTAATCTGCATAATTTAATCTATATAGTAAATCTTAAAATAATGTAGAGATCATCTATATGTTTTGAAGGAGGACTGAGGTTTTATCTTCAAAATAGTCAGACATTTAACACCTGTTTTCCTCTTCACTCAGTGAGGTTTAAGCTGCTGTTTATTGCCTTTTCTGCCTTTTCTGAGGTAGCTTGCCCTGGAATGTCTTTAGCAGGGCAATGACATCTGTATCCAGTCAGTGCTGTGATCTTTCTACTGCCTTTTCAACAAAACTCCCAGGTAGAAACATGTTCCTACAAAACAAGAAGTGGTTTCTGTATAAAGGACATAGTTTATCTAAATAGAGTTTGAATCCTGCTCGTACTTATATTTCATAGACTATTGGTACCACTTTAAAGATTTGTGTTTTAGTAAGAAATTACATATAAATCTAAAAATCCTGAGTCCCTCTGAAACCTCAAACGAATTAAGAAAGAGTTCAAGTGTGTATAACCATTTGCTGTGCAGATAGATATTCAGTTCTAATCATTAAATATTAGCTTAATCCTGTGCAGATGAAATTTGGCAGTTAATTTCCCTAGTACAACATCAGAGAAAAATACCCAGCAAATCCACACAAATCAGTTTTAAGTAAGAATTTTTTCACTACTTGAGGTAAAATTCTATTAAATTAATTCTGAAATTTTATGTAACAGTGTGGCTAAGGGTTTTTCACCTCTAAAGTTTGACTGGATTTGGTATAATTGTCCTTCACCTGTGCCATGTAGGTACAGTGCAGTGATATTAGAAGTCTTTTCCTTGCCCTAGAGTCTGCTTTATTTCAGTATAAAGTCTGCTCCTGGAAGTACTGTGCTCTACTGAACTGGTTGGACTCAATGATCTTAGAGGTCCTTTCCCACCCAAATATTTTTATAATTCTATGCTAAAACATATTGAAATATATAACATATTTTAATAGCAGTTGTAGTGGTAGAAAGCAAAACAGCCTAAATTTTTCATCCTCTTCTCCCAAATGAAAAAGCAAGACTCTGTGGAGCTTTTCTTCTTGAAAAACAGTGACAGATTCTATAATACAGATAAAATGTTTACACAATATGACTTGCTTATCAAAAGCACAGGCATTTATGAAAAGCAAGAGTCTTAAGATCTGTGTTGCCTCTGGGTCTAAACCTTCTTAGTAATTTTCTTCAAGTTTTTCTCTTTTAGAAGCCTGCCCTATGGCTATAAAGAACTATTTTCTTTCCTTGATTCTTAAGGAATATTCATCATGCCTTGCATATTTCTGTTTACTGCCATGCCAGGCATTTTTCTCTTTTAGAGGAAAGCCATATGTTTCTTGTTTGTGTAGCTCCTATGTAAATATCCGGAAAATGGTTAAAATGTTGCCTTTCATATTCTTACACCCTAGATTTAAGGTTTACATTAGCTCACTAATAAATGAAGACATTTTTTTTTTCCATGGATCTTCCAAGTATTATTTTGCTTTATCATCTGTGGTGCAGGCTTAGTACAGTGGATATGGCTGACATCAGATTCCTGGTAAAAACTCCACATCAGCACATTCTTTATCGTTGTGACAAGCAGAATTCTTAGTGATAGTCCCAGTGAGATGAGTATTATTGAGTCACAGAAAAAAGGTACTAATTTATAAAGAGGTCAGAATCTAACCTTTGCTAGAAAGATCCTTTTCTCAGTTAATTACTGATGTAAAAGACTCAGCTTTGTGAGGGATTTGGTTCCTGCAAGCAACTCCTGCATCATCTCTCGCCACAAAAATGAATGGGAATTATGTTTCCACTGTAGATGGTGTATTAGATTCTTCCTATTTTAGGTGGAAACATGGTTACTTTGGAAGAAGTTTTATAATTAAAAAAATTATTTTCATACATAGTTTCTAGATTAATTAGTTTCCTATACTCCACTTCTTTCAAATACTTTTAAAGAATTCCTTCCTGGCACTAGTGCTTTCCTGGTCAAGAGGAGTAAAAAATATATTTGCATTCAAACACAAAGACTGCTGCTTATTTTGTTGGAAATGTTTTCATCTGTAGCCTGCTTTTCTCAAGTAGCTGACGAAGGCCGTTCTCTGCAGGCCAAAAGGCTTTTCTTGCAAAGGCAAGGAGCTGCTGTAGTTGTAGATATTTCCCTGTGAGGATCATTTCCTGAAGAAGCCAGGAGTGAACTGTCTGTACTGGAGATAGAATTCCCATTGTGCCACACAGCTGATCTCAGAGTCAATAACGTTGGTTCTGCAATAAAGAATAAATAACTGCTTCATGCATTGTTACTGCTGAGGTCACCACTCTGGGAAAAACTGGAGATTTTTTACCATAAACTGCGTCTATATTGGTACTCTCTCTTTGGTTTTCAATTTCATTACAAGTATCCAGTTTGTCATGTTGGCATTTTGTTTATAAAAGAGGCATGAAGAAGCACTTTATGTGCTTCCATACTTTCTTCTTTCCTTCTCCTCAGCCTCAGTGTTCCATGGGGAGGGGTGGAATTATCCAAAATGGAAGCTAAATCTTCCCCCAAAATATTATACTGAGTTTCATGAGCATCATGTGAGGTCAAGTTGAGAAATTCCTTTAAAGGTCGTTTGTTTGGCTTTTTTGTTTTGAAAGGAATTACATGCTCAGGTCCTGATAATCTAATTTACTGAGCACCGAAAATACTTCTGCAACTACAGAAACCCAAAGACTTTGGCGTTGTGTGGGTGGAATGATCTCCCAAATTATGATCAGGTCTTGCTTTCATGAGAACCTCACTTGGCAGTGGTCCTTGTTTTTTGTTTCTAAAGGATCCTGTAGTCTAATAAATAATTTATTGTATGAACTAGGAACAATTCTGTTGAAGATTATGGGATTTTTTTCAGTAAAGTTATTGAAGGAACTGAATCCTGAGAGGTTGTTGCCCACAAATATTGCCATACTGAAGCCATTACAGCACATCTGGCTGAGGATACAAAATGGTTTTGATTCGGAAATAAGTGATAGTACAAAAGGAAGCTAAAACAAAAATATACCAGCCAAGAAATCACTATAAAGAATAGTGCCTGAAGTTCAGCTACATTGTTTTTTTTTTCTTTAATGAATAATCTCAGACTGCTTTTAATTTAGCAGATAAATGTGCTAGAGGAGAATACTTCAGAATGTAGCCCATGGTAGGGCTTTTTATTTCTCCTGTATGTTCTGTTGTACTTTACAGTATTTACCCCATTTCAGCAGACATCAGAAAGGTCGCACAGGCTGAAGTCAGGAGGTGAAATTGCTCATGATTTTTCTGCTGGTCATTAAAAGATTCTTCTAATGTTTGTTTGGAGATGTCTTTATCTCTCTTACATGCATGAGTCAAACATCACAAATTTTAACCAGAAATATTTTCACTAGAATTATTACAGCTAATACAAGAACCCCTCTCCCTGTATTTATAGAGAAATTATTGACGATTTTTCCCTTCTAGGCAGATATTTTCCTTCTAGATCTAGGCAGGAAGGTAAATAAATAGTCTGTAGCATTAGATTTTGTGCAAGGGTTTGCACTCTGTTAACAAAGAACATGAATAAAAAATTAAGTTGTGCTCTACAATAGCTAAATAGGAGCAGTTGAGCTGCTTGGGCAGTTCCTTAAAATGTCATGTAATATGTAGCTGCATGTGTTCTCAGCCTGGGTACTCCCCTTCACGGATTCAAAGTGGCTTTGCAATCTCTCGTGGGTGTTGTTGCTTCTTAGTGAGGTCAGGACTTCTAACATCTAGATGGATAGTAGATTTTGCTTTTTATTGAATCAGAAGTGTGCTGCTTGCAGTTCTTCTTTTTTACAGTGTGCCATTAATTTCATCTGTGTGTAACTGTCCCACCTCCAACCTCAGCTGTTATTTTGACATGAGATGAAGAATGGAAGAGTGCTACTGGTACCTCTTCTGATTGTCACTGTCGATTTCCTTTATGTGACTTTGTC
This sequence comes from Bombycilla garrulus, assembly GCA_013400315.1. Lineage (NCBI taxonomy): Eukaryota > Metazoa > Chordata > Aves > Passeriformes > Bombycillidae > Bombycilla > Bombycilla garrulus. The sequence continues at coordinate 1,081,790 of VXBU01012612.1, read as the reverse complement.
AAAAAGAGGGTGAATAATTTCACATGTACTCTCTAAAAAGTTTTAATTGGTGGCAATGTCTGTTAAAGTAGTTGAAGCTGGGGCACTCGAGTGTCCCCTGATCTGTGCTTTATCAGACAGCCAGACTAACAAGAGCTATTTTTGTGACTGATATACTTGCTGTCAACTCACACACACGTTTATCAGTGAGACGCTTTCAGCAAGAGATATAATTTATCTGTTGCAACTGATTACACCTTCAAGAATAATTAGCAGATAAAATTTTTGCTGGTTTTCAGTGAGAATATTTATGTCCAGCTCTTGTGAGGTTTTGCATCTCCCATTGACATAAAGTGATTCGGAGATATTCTTTCACAACTGTATGACTGATTTTCTGATTTATGTGAAAAAATAACTCTTGATGTCCTTAATCTCTGTACCAACCTCCTCCTCTGTGAAACAGCAATGTGCAGTCCAGATTTTCTGATTTCCCAGAGTTTGCCCTCATTTCTGTGTTACTGTGAATGAGGAACTATTGTTCCTGAAATAAGAAATGGAATGGAAAATAAGATTGAAGGCCCTTATGCTGCTCAAAGTGCTGAATTTGCAAAATTCCTACCTCTCTGGGAGAGAATAAAAACCCAAGATTTTAAGGGGAGGACACAAGGGGAAAAAAAAACATATTTAGCCATAATTTCACAATGTTCTGCTTACTTTAAATGCATTTTTATGTCTTGTACTACTAATTTCATTGTCTGGTTCTCTCTGCCTGTTATGGCAAAGAATATCAGCATTTTCTGGCTACAGCTCTGATGAACAGGAGGCTGACTCTTGACTTTTGGTATTTAGTTATTTTGGAACTAGTAGTACCAAGTAGGGACAGAAATAGTAGTAGAATTTACCAGAATTTTCCAATAAGAGGAAGGGAACCTTGTCCAGAAGGTTTAATACAATAAATATGTAATTTTTTTGTGAATAATGTAGATTACATGCACTGTCTAATTGTAAGTAGTTCCTGGTCAAGATGGTCAAGCAAAATTAAAAATTGTC
>VXBU01012612.1:1046797-1080723 GCA_013400315.1 Bombycilla garrulus | reverse complement strand
AAAAAAAGAAAAATCATCAGGCTTTAAAACAACCCCATAAGTTGTACAACTTAGGTAAAAAGGTAAAAAATTCAGGCTTTTTCTTTATGAATTGTTTTGTTATAGTGTCTTTAACAAAATCTACCCAATTTGTGATTATTATAAAACTATTCACATACAAATTACATTACTTAAATCTACCTTTAAAATTAGATCTTGTGTTAAACCAAGCTTCTACTTTATGTATGTATATAATCTATATCACTTGTAGAAATTATTCTATTGCAATAAGCTTCAGGATGTCAACTTTCTACCTTCCTGAAATCAATTTGGAATTGCTAGAATTTCCTTAAGGGCAGAAATACTGGGGTTTTAAACAAGGTTTTCATGTCACTATGGGCATTTTTTCACGTACTATGTGATCGAGTAGAGTGACAAAAAATTGTGGGAAATTCTAACTTTTGAGATGAATCCTTCCAAAAGTAAGTTTTGAACCTGAACATTTTGACTATTGTGTTTATTTCTGCATCTCTGATTCAAATGTAGGTCATGTTTTATAAACACATTTGCAGCCACTTATGACACACCTGACTTTTTAGACCTTCATTGAAGCGTTTGTTAAACTGTTTCATTCTAACATTTCACTCCTAAAATTCACTAATTTAAAAATACTTAGATATGAAGAATTCAAATGTCCCAGATGACTTTAAAATGCATTAAGAAAACCCTCAGCAGAAAATGTTGCGTGATTTGTCTAGGAAATGACACTCTTGTGGTTATAACACAACTTAATATTCCTTTGGATGCATCACTTCTGTTGCTGGAGAGAGAAAAATAAAAAAACCCAGCAAATGTGAGCTGGTTTTGAAGAAAAAAGTCTTTTGATGGAAAATTCTGCTGGGTGCAGGATGATAAATGATTTCAGCCTCTCTCCTGAAACACGCTTATCTGTAGCTCTACGGAAAAATCTCGGCTCTGGGAACGCGCAGGGATCGCTCAGTATTTGAAGCCTTGGGAAGGGAAGGAGTAGCTGAATGTTGATTTGCAATGCTTGTTAAGCTGTCCTGATATGCTTGCCCTACAGCTAAAGCAAACTTCCACTGACACTAATGGTATTTGGTCAGCAACAGTGTACGAGATAAAAGGTGCCGAGTACAAGACATTGTTTGCTGTTATTTAAATCGGTTCCTGGTGTTGGACAGACCTGGGACTTTTACAGGGCTCTTGTGCAAACAGCATAATTAAAGCCATTAACATCTCTCAGAGGTGGAAGTAACTAATTTTTCAGAAAATGTCAAATTGTCATGAATGTATTTCACAAGAAATGAGTTCTTTTTTTAAATTGGATCTGCAGCTTTCCAGAGAGTGAGATGAAATTTCAGGAATACATTGCAAAATATCGAAAGAAAGAAAGAAAGAAACCTTGGTTTTTCCCTCTACAGTAGTAATTTGGATTATTACAAATTTGTATCTCTGCATGCTCAGTGTTCAGTGTATTTTGACTCTAAGTGTGCTATAGGTAGAATTGGTGTCTTTTCTTGCAGGAGGATGTGGGAGAATTTTTTCTCAAGCTTGGTGCCATCTAGCTCAGGAACTTATTCCAGTGACAGCCAGTTGTTTTGCTCTTCCTGACTTGTTTTTCTTCTTTAATAAACAAATTTAATATTATCAGTTGTCTTAAAATGTAATTGACAGTACTTCAAGAACATAGACTTGTTACTTTTTGTCATAAATCTGGCTAGATCAAAAACTGTCTTTTGGGATTACTGGAGTATGAAACAACATTGAAATGTGAAGAGTGGAGACATTAAGTTGTCTCCTGTGCCAAGCAACAATATTGTCATTGTTGTTATTGTTTTCTGATATGTATACAACTCCTGCAGCATTTTATTCTGTCAAGGTTTTTGAAAAGTACAGCATTTTGAAAATATTTGCTCCCCAACAAATGAAAACATTTTCAATATTTGTTTGTATAAGCCCTGGAGGAAATGTTTGTTCCAAAGGAGCCCTGCTCCTTCTTGTTGTCTTCTGTGAAAAGAGCTGTGACTTTTAAGATTTCTCTCTGGTAAAATTAAATCATCGTTCAAAAGCCCAGATGTATAATTGATAGGCTTGGATAAGTAACTGTGAATGTCCTCTTAGGTAACAGAGTGATTGCCAAAATGGTCACTGCTCTTTTAGCTCGAAGTAAGCCGAGAAAGCAGTAGCCAAGGAAGGTGCCCAAGGGATTTTCAGAATTGCTGATGGCATGGGATAGGATCTCAGTAAACCTAATGAAAAGCAGCATCTGGAAGCAAGAGTCTGCTACCTGTAGCAAGAGTTGTGAAGCATTGCTAAAATTTTCAGATTTCCTTACCATGCCTGTGGAGAATGACACTGGTGATTTGCATCCTTTGTTTTCAGTACTGCTCACAGCTGCACCTGAACAATTACTTTGGTAGGTGTTTAAACTGCACAGAGCTGCAGCAGCAGCCCCAGCCTTGCACTCAGCAGGGAAGGAAGGTGGTTGGGAAGGTGAACCCCAGCACACCAAGAGCACCTTCTTAAAAACCTGATCCAAGTTAAAGGAGAAACTTCTGACACTTTGTCCTCGTTCATGGAGGTGCTACTTTGCTGAGGAGTGCAGCTAAAGCTAACTTCCATTGCACCGCATGTTACATCCTCTTGGTCTCTCAAACAGTTAGCAGGAAAAGGCAGTGGTTTGACAGCAGTACAGCTGTCAGTCAAAATCCTTTTCTCTACTCTGTTCCCTGATTAGGAACTGAGCGTGAAGGAGAGAAATGCAGTCAATATAGGGCTGCTACTGAGCTCTGGGAGCAATACCCTGCTGCTGGGCAATCCCTTGGCATAAGGTTTGGAATCCCACGCTGCACAGTATCCCATGAATTTTCCTAAGAGGAATCAAAGCAGGTTCCCAAAGACTTCTGCTTGGGCTTTAGCTGGACCCACACAAAACATTTTGGCTTTGACAGAATGGTCTCTCCTGAAGGCAACAGCATTGATTCTGACATTTTGGTCAGAACAAAGCACCCATGTAATGCTCCAGGCTGGGGCAGAGTGGCTGGGAAGGTGCCCAGTGGAAAAGGCCCTGGCAGTGCTGGTCAGCAGCAGCTGAACAAGAGGCAGTGGGCAGGAAGGCCAGGGAGGGTGCAGCCAGGTGGGGGTCAGCATCCTACCTCACCCAAGTGTAAAATGTCAAGGCGAGAGGAAAGGACACTTTCAAGTTGTGCCAGGGAGGAGTTCCATGGATATTAGGAAAAACACCTTCACTGAAGGGGTTGCTGTGAACTGAAACAGGCTGCCCAGTGAAGCTGGTGGTTTTCTGCCCCTGGAGGTATTTAAAAACTTGTAGATATAGTATTTAAGGACGTGCTTTAGTGATGGATTTGGCAGTGTTAGGCTTATCCTTGGACTTAATGCTCAACACGTTCTTTTCTGACCTAAATTAATTCAATGATTATGACTGAGTTCTGAATTCATGTTATGATTGGGTCAGATGAGATACTACTTTGGTTCTTTCCAGTCCAGTAGCTGCTTTCATGGAAGACTTGCTTTTGATTGTGCTAAAGAAACCTTCAGCAAACATTTGGGGAAGAATTTTGCCAAACTTTAACAGTATCTGGACACAGTAATTGCCATGTAAAAAGTCTATTATTTTCTGCTCACCAACGGGATTCTGTTCTTCTCTCCTATCTTCTTCCTGCACACAGATTGTTCCACTTATTTTGACCATTCTTTATTACAGTTTCTCTCCCTCTCTGGCCAAACCCTTCTTTTTCATAGCAGGCCAATATTTTCTGCTGCCTCTGCTTCTGCCTAGTGGAGGAATTCCCAGAGTGGTGCTCTGACACGAGCTATTCCATCAATGAGCCTCTGAACCTAAAATATTCAAGTGTTTACAGCACTGTCTTTTCAGGCATGACACAAAGTATTTCGAGGCGAAAGCTGAGTATACACAACCATGCTTCATCTCAGCTGGTACAAGACAGGCACTCCAAATCAACTACCACTTCTCAAGTGGCCAAAAAAAAAAAAAAAACAAAAAAAGAAAAAAGAAAAAGTTCAACAAAGCAACTCTGTGTATCCACAGGTCCTCAGACTGGTGCACAGCCTCTCCTGTGGTGGTGTACAGTGCATTGACACATCATTCTGCCTTTAGTTTTTTACTACCCACACCAAATCCTTTATTCTTCAAAGATCTTCAAGGGAAGAAAAAGCTTTTAAATAGAGAAGATGTGTATTTCCTTTCCCTTCATATTCACTTCTCTAGTCACAGGCACTCTCCAGTTGTGCTGTGCAGCTCTGCCCCCGTGTCTACCTGATGCCAGCTAACCTGCCTATTTCAGAGCACCTTTAGAGCTGCTGTCCTTAAAAGCACTTTAATTAAAGCTCATCCTCTTCTTCCTTCTGCTGTGTTCTGCTACCTCACTGGTTTTCATGAGCACTTGCTATGCTCACTTCTGCTTTAAGTGGTGGTTTTGAATTTGATTGGTTTTCCTCTCAGTGTGCTGTTGTGCTGGTTTTTTTGTCTTTCATGCTGAAGTGCTGCAGGATGACATTGCTCTGTGAGTCAAGGTACACAAAAACATGTTCTTTGATGTAAGGAAAATATTCCGTGCCATGCACTTGACTGGAATTATGGGATGTTGCTTATGAGCCTGATAGATGTTGGTGCCAGAGCTGCCTGGGCAGTTGTATATTCTCAGCATGGAAACAAATATGGTTCTGTCTTAACAAGGTGGCTGCAATTTTCAGTACAATTTTTCAGAAACCCCCTGAAACTTCTCAAGTAATTTAGCAGTGGAAGTTTGGGGTTGAAAAAGAGAAGGCAGTCACACTTTCTTGCTCTCCTGGGGATACTCTCAAGTAGATGGTGTTAAAATAACTATCTGGTAATAAAGGTGAATATTATTAAAAATAGAGTTCAATGAATGCACTTCCTGGGGATTGAGGAAGTCTATGCTACTACTCTTAGAAATTCTACTTGATGAAGGCAAGGCTGTGTAATGAGTAGTTACTCACTAGTTGTAATCAGCTTCTTTTTCAGATTTGACATCTTTCATCGTGGTTGAGGTTCTCTCTAGAGTTATATTTGCTCATTCAACAAGTGGCCTCTTTTTCTTTCAAAAATAAGGTTACAGACTTTCTCCCAACATCAAAAGGACAGAGTTGGCTCTAAAGATGCTCACAGTGCTCAGTTAGTTTGACTGTGGGCCAAATTTTTCAATACTCTTTTCCATCAGTAATAGTAGTTCTTAGCCATAAAGCACGAGTTTGGTTTGTTTTCTATTTGTTTTGTTTTGGTTATAAATGTAAATAAAAATCGTTAGAAAATCTTTCATATTAGGTTTTTTAGTAAAAAGTCTATCTTTACACACATAAAGAAATAAACCAGAAGCACTACTTCTGGTAAGTACATTATTTTTGTAGCTCAGCTTTGTCCTGAGCTGCTTGATGTTAACTGAAGTAACCCACTGAGGTTATATAAATTATCTATCACACCATAATTTAAACTGGTTCAGACCTGTGGGCTTCACATATCTATCCACAGCCTCCTGCTGTTTATTCTACTCCTTCTAACCCCAGAAGATGTTCTGTCAGTTTAACTCTGCCTCCAAAATATGATTGAGCTTGAAACCCAAAACAAATCCAGGCATTGAGTTTTGAAAGTGTTTATTGAAGGAAGCAAAACCACTGCAAATTATTTCAGATTTATACTGGAAGTTAAACAATACAGACTTGTGTATCTGAACAATGTTACTGTTCTCTAAAGCCCTAAATGCTTCTATAAATTGGGAAGATTTTCACCTTGAACTCTTCCTCTTCCCTCAAAAACTCAAGTTCTCTCCAGTTTTATACATTTCTAATTCTGAGAATAGGAGCTGAGGAAAATTGCATCAAAACCAAGAGTAATCTAATTTTTTTTCCCCAAACAGTCATTGACTGTACTTCTGATGGCTTCAATGAATATTTTATTACCTCAGTTCCTAAAAAGCCCGTTTTGCAGGGTAAGACCTCAGAGCTGGTTTCCAAATCTGCGCTGGGGTATGAATGAGACAGGCAGTGGGTAGGCAGCTAAGGAGGAATCTGGTTTTGATATTAAATAAGTTGTCAACAGAAAAATGTAGTCATGTGGGCTACTGGGTTGTGCTCAGTGCCACAGCTGCTGGGTTTGTTTGGCAGTCTTACTCATCCACATCAGAATAGGTGGCACCTTAATCAGATGACTACGGGATTCTGTCTGCCAAAAAGGTGAAGCCTGCAGAGTTTCCTCCTGCATCAAGTTTAAAGTTTAGAGATAAAGAAAACCTAAGTGAAAAATCCAGGAAAGATTGTCAGCTCTACGTTTTCTAGCAGAGAAACCTGCTGCTGTGCCAGAAGAGAAATGATGTTTACTACAGCATACTGCACTATTCAAGAGTGGAGAAAGGGAAGATATCAAAGTTGCATGTAGCTGGCTGTTTCACATGCTGCTTTCTCAATATTTCTCACTGAAATTATTTGTGTGTGCTGCTGCTTTAGACAGAAGATCTGTAAAAGAAATGAGTTTTGAGGGGTTCATATTGTGAAATGTGTTTTCAGGTTACTGTCTGGAGGAAAAAGAGTTTTTTTGCTAACCACATATTAGTCTCTTATCCTTTTGGAATGCTATTTTTTTAACACGTCCTGTGCTAACCCCTCTCTCTGAGAACCTGATTTAACTTTGCAAAAAGTTAAAAGGGAAAATAAGTGTTGGTTAATCTCTTTATCTCTTAGTGTTGTACTAACATAGAACCAGTTCTTTATCTAGTGGACAGTGGGGGAAGGAGGTGCCTTCTTTAACAATTGCAGGCATTTGGCCGAAGGCTTGTGCTGCCCTGGCAGCAGTTTTCATCAGCAGGATCAGGACCCTACCTGTGCAGCTGGAGGCTTGCCCAGGGCTGCTGAAGGCAGCATGGGTTACCCTCTGCCTTTCCTGCTTTCTCCCTATAAACTGAGGTTTAATCCCAGCTGGATCCACGTGGCAGCCAGAGCGAGCAGATGGAACCAAGGCTGGAGGTGGGAGCAGAAGGCAGCAGCGTTCACCTTTCCTTTTAAGGGAAAAAGATTTCTGGGTCTCACGTTAAAAAGAGACTCAAGACTTCAGCTAAGGTGAAAAGAGAACTTGCAGGCTCTGTGAGAGTGAGGGAAAGGCAGTCTTTCAGCTTGCAGGTCATGAACCATCTGTGTTCTAAATACTAATTCACCAAGCTGAGTCACCATCTCTCCTTCCATTCCCGATTCTTCCGCACTGCTTAGATTGCTTTTGTCATGCTGTATTTTTCTTGTCTATGAACAATAGGGGGAAAAATATCCTTCTGTCTCCAAAACTTGGGGATTCCTCCCTGTTGAATGAAAAGGACAGTGGACAGTGTTGTAAGCATTTCATTTCCCCAGTAAAAAAATGCTGCTGGATATTTTACTGGAGTAATACCAAGAACAAGAGCGTTCACAGTCCCTGTCTTGCACTAGTCATGCTTTTTAAAGCTTTTGCATTTTTGAGACTCCTTTGGCCCCTTTATGCCATTGACCATCAATGTGAGTAAAGGAAAACTTCTAGTTATTACCAATTGTGTTGATTTAAGCTGGCAACCTGGCCAGTAAGGCTCTATTTAGTATCTTGATAATAATAATAATGACATTCTGTCCTAAGTAGTGCTGAAGTTTTTCAGTTTGCTTTGACTTTATAGAAAACAGGGACTTTCAGAGAAAATAAACTCATACCTTTCTGGATTAGCTCCCTTCTGAATTAAATTTAATTACAGGGTAGTCTTAATTTCTAGATATTAACAGAATATATGCTGAATACGTGGTATATCCTGTTTTCACTTCAGTGAAAGAGTTGGGAAGCAAAATAAACAATGTTTTATTTCAGTCAGAGAGCCTGGCTAACAGAAATACAGGTAAGTGCAGCTAAAATGCAGAAAAAATATCATGTCTGTAAGAGAAAGCTTTATAGAGGAAAAGAAATTGATATCAAAGTTGTGAGACTGTCTGATTGAAAATGGAGGTGGATTATGAGTTACCATACAGCTAATAAACAGTTATGTTATATTAACATAATATAAGAAATGCTTTTGAAATTGAAGACTAATATCTAATATTGATATTGTATAAGCAATATTAAAGTTACAGTGCTTAATATGAAACATAAAATAATTTCTGAACTGCTTTTATTTGCGCTTTTCACTTAAGCAGCTATTAAAGAGTTATGGAAGTAACTTGGGTTGTTCCTGACCCAACACAGACAAAGCCAGCATAATTTTCTTGCAGTATTAATAGAGACAAAATTTGTAATAGGACTCTGCTTTTTCATGTGCAGTATATTTTCCTCTGTAAAGTGACATGACTGCTCAAAATTCTGAGCTATGGCTCTCAGGAGGAATGCTGCTGTCACTGGAGGACAGATGTACATTGAAAAGTGACAGATGTCAGCTGGTAATAATTATGGCAGCCTAAGTATTTATAAATTTGTGTGTTATTGTAAAAATGTATTTCTTCATATGAAAGATTGTGATGTTAGGAGTTATATTCCAGGCTTTTTTTTATTGCATAAGGCTGTGTGTTGTAATTTATGGGTTTGGATTTAGAAAAGTTGTGATTTTGCTGTCTTGAGTAATTTCAAGGATTACAAAACTATAGGAAGTTAAAATCTTGAGGTTCAGGAACATACATCAAATATCTCCTCTACAAAGGTATATTGATAATTTTTTTCTCAGTCATCTACAACTTTGCAATAACTTTGCTTTTCCACTTTAATATTGTAATTTGTAGTTTTGCACTGACCTACAGCTGCAGTTGTTCTGTTATTTGGCTCTTTGCCTTCCTTTTGTCATACATTCAATGCTCTGGGTGTACGGGGAAGCAGCAGCGCTGTGTAAAATATTGTGAAAGCCAACAAGAGAGGGCTGAGACGGAGGCTTTGTCAGTGTGGAGCAGCACAGGGAGGAGTTTGCCTCATGTTCCTCTGCTCACATCCAGCACTGCCGTAGGAAAAGTGGGGCACAATCTGGTATGCAAAGGACAGCGTAGCCTTCAGCCAAAGGCCAGGAGGCTGCTGCTCCTCGCTGAGCTACAATGGGTGCTAAATAATTCAGTGTTGTTCCAGCAGCATCTCCAGGGCCAGCAGCACCTGCAAAGTGCTGAGTGGGGCAGCTCTGGAAGACAATTCCCTCAGCGCTGGGCAGGTGCCTCGGGATGCCAGGGGGCTGCAAGATGAAAGCCCTCTCACTGCTTGGGGTGAACACTGCTAGTGAGCTTTTTCACAGCTTCAGATGTGAAATTCCAGAGAGAGGATGGCTTGTGTTAAATGCTGCTTATTAAGCTAAATCCCCCCTTAAAAAGAACTGTGATGTATCTGTTTAAATTTGGCGGAGGGTGGCACTAATAAATCATTTGTCGCCAGAGACAGACAACTTAGTTCAAACCCAGTGTTTATATTTCTTCCCACAAGTAGGTCTCAAACCCTTGACTCAGAACATTGCCGTTTTTTACTGTCTCTTTAAATTCTGATGTTGTGTCATGAATTTTAGGCAGCTGAAATAACTCTATGATGCTGTGTACACAAACAGAGCAATAAATTAAATACAAATCTTAGTAATATTCTCAAAATGGAAGAGTAAACTGATTTTATTATTTTAATTTGAAATTTTTAACTTTTCTTTTTTTTTTTTTAAATTTGGAAGGGGGATCTGTGTGAATAGTTTGCAAAGAGCACACAATTAAGGGTTTCTGGATTTTGCATGGTAATGGACTGCTGCTTTTATTTTCGTCATGTGGGCAGAGATGAATGAGCAAGTCTGGAAGTTTATCCTCTCTGGAAATGGAGTTTTTCTCCATATCACATATAATAACAAAGTTTTTCATAGTTAATATGAGAACAAGGAAATTAACACTGTGTGTGATCACTACAGAGACTTTATCAAAATAAGAGAGCTTATCAAAGTTATTTTAAAATATTGTTGTTGAGTTTTGGTTTTCTCCAGACATCCATATGTCTCTTGAGCTAAACATTTGCACCCTCAGAGATGCATTATTTTGCTTCCTTCCCCTTTCTGTTACCCAAATAAAAAGAGTGTAAGACACTGGTGCCTCCATGTATTTATACCCACACAATTAAATGCTATTGCGCTGCTCTGTAGTACTGCAGCATCTTGACAGTCCTACTTGAGATCAAAACTTGTTGAGCTTGGTCCTTTGTGAACAAACAATGTGAGGCTGCCCCAGTGCAGGTTTAAAATAAAATCTTGCAACACAGACCTGGGGAAAACAGCTGCATCGATTTGCTGCAGGTAAAGGTCATGGCCAGAATTAGAAGACCGTGTGTTACAGGAACACCTGAAATGAGATTTCCTGCCTGCAAGCTCTTTGTGCTTTAGTGGACCATGGTGCTCTTGAGCAGCTGCTTTATTTTTCCAGTTATCCCTCAAGGGGAAAAGCAACATGGGAAATTGTATTTATGAATAAGGCAGTTATTCCAAAGTACTGCCATAAAATGTCATCTTAATGTTGTTTCATGTTTAACATTGTTACATTCTTTTCCAACTGTTTCTTTTTTTGTTCACTTTCTGGAAAAAAAAAGGTTTGAAGACAAGCAAAAGTGAGTAAAATAATTAGTGATCCAAATAATGAATTTAGTGAGTGTAAGAGGAAAATGTAAATTTAAATCAGAATTTTACAGGTAAACAGTTTTGTGATATATTTCGTGTCACAGCCTTAGGCTTCAGCAGTATACCCTGTTCTTTTAGTTCTTGGGGATTTTTTTTTCTTTCCCCTCTGGCTCCCAAACTAATTTTCCACTGAACAGAAGTTGTTCAGCCTTGCTCAGATGATAGAAATCAGAACTAACTCAGGGGAAAAATTCTTCCAAGTTTCATAATTCTGGATTGTAAACACTGAGAAATAATTAGCATCCCAAAATGAATTTGATCTTTTTTTCAAGCCTGAAGTACCTTGTCCTAATCTCTGAGACAACACTGGTGAATACCTTTTGTTTTTTACTCCAGAGCCTTTCTTTGGACATTTTCCTTCTATATTTTTGTGTTCTTTGTGAACATTTGTCTGTGAAGCTGTTATCTTCTCTCCCAGGAGACTTTTAATATAATAAATAAATGGAATATACATGTACCCCTACTCCTCTCTACCACCTCTCTATTATACTGGGCCATGGACAAATTTTGATTGCAGGGGAGTCTTTAATGAAGTGTGTCTTACCTATTCCTGTTAGTGAAGGGCAGGATTGTGTCACACTTCTGTCCTGCCTTCTTCTTCCAGGGAAGAGCAGAAGTTAGAGCTGTGTACAGTTAATAACAGCTGGACTGTTATGATGAGAGTAACTCAGAAGTTGTTAAATAGGATCTTTGTAATTGTCAATTCATGCCTACAGTTCCAAACAAGGAAATATTCTGATCTGCCTGAAAACCTTAAATGGAGGTGTACTGCAGTAGTTGTATAATATTTAATTCTTGCACTGAAGAAAACATTTCTGTTTTGTGTGGAAATCTTTATTTCTTGTAAATGAGTATTTTAGATATGTCTATTGAAGATACGCATACGAATCCACCCTGAAGCATTTTGTTTTTTTTTTTAATTCTCCCCCTTAGCACACCTCCAAAATATGATGAATTAGGAAATGCTTCTTTTCCTCTATCAAAGCCTTTTTTTGTAACACTAGAATGAATTCTGTAATAAAATCTGAGTACCAGGAGAATCCTTCTGTAGAATGAATTTAAAGTCTATTTCAGGTCAAAATCTGAGCAGACTTTTTTTATGTATTCCTTCTAGTTCTGACTTAAGATGTGATCCTGTGTGTGTTTATGCACTGCAGTTCGTTAGCTTCCCTCCTTCATTGTCACTGATAATTTGATGGCAGAAAAGCCTTAACAGTTGCACACCAAAGGATACAAATTCCTGTAGTGTCGGCAGCATGGCAGTCCTTAGGCCATACACAATTCCTTCTGCTCTCAGCTGCCTCATTTTCTGCCTGTTCATGGAGCTGTTAAATTTGTTCCTCCTTAAACATACAGAAAAATGAGACCGTGACACATTTATGTGGCGGGCAATGAACAGGTCAGACAAGCTCAAGAGCTGATGGAGTATGAATAGAGGGAGTCAGGGAAGCTGCTCTCAATTTGTTTTGGGGAGGAGAAGCAGAGTATGTCCCAAAAAAATCCTCATTCTGTATCTGGAAATGTTTAGTATGAAAAATATGCTGTCCTAAAAGTGGAGAACACAAAGAATGAGGATGAGCGCCTCTTAAGCCTTTTTCTGAGATCCTGGTAATATTTTGAGGTGATGTAAAGGGGTGCAACTTCAATTTTTGTTTGCTTCTTAATTAAGGAAGCACATTTTGCTTACAGCAGATGAAATGAACAGTTAACCACGTAGCTTTTTAGTAGAATGCAGAAAACTGCAAAGGATCAGCATTCTTTTGAGCTAGTACATGTTTTAGAAGTTAATGTCAAAACCTCTTGGTTTTTGTTGGTATAGTTACATCTTACTGTATGTAATAGTGGAGCACCAATTTTGTTGTGATTTTTTCATTGGAATTACAGCTGCAGTGGTGGAATCCCTCCAGTCCAGTGAAGTTGTGTAAAATCTATGTCCTTAAACATATGGAAAATCCAATCCACACTATATTTTCTGGTTTGATACACATTCATGGCTGTATTTGAAAGTTATTTCTCTGTCTTATTCCTGTCCCCTCCACCCCTGGGACAGAAGTAAGAAAATGGAGAAAAGAATAAAACACCAAAACCAGGCAACAAGAACACTGAGATTTAGTATCGGCCCCTCTGCTTCTGGAATAATAATCCAATGTCTTTAGCATTATTTCATTGCAATATCAGCCTAAAGCTAATTTCCAAGTGTTCTGTATTATGGTGAAGCAAATTAGACCTAACCCTGAGAATTTTAATCCATCAGCCTACAAAAGCAAAATAGACACTCAGAGAAATATCCCAATCCCCCAGCATTCATGGCACTTGTATTTAGTACTTTAACCCAATTTTAGCTGAAGGGAAAATGTAAGTGATGCTGACTTGGAATTGTTACTGTACTGTAGGAAGCCACAGAATGATCAACTCTAGTATTTATTTCTATTAATAGAACATGCAGCTCTAATTACTTTAGCATATGCTGTTTTATGAGGGTGACAACAGGAGTGTATACTTACAGTTATCAGGAATTTGTTTAGGAAAAATATAACTGATCAGGGATTTGGTATTACTCCACAACAGTCTTTCTCTTCAGTAGTTTTTTTTTTCTCATTTTCAATGTGTTTCCTTTTTTTCCCTTTTTTTTTCTCTAATTTTTTGGTATGCACAGCCTTTCCTAATTTCTAGACCTGAGAGTAAAAATTCTTCTGGCACTTCACAACATCTTATTCTGGAAAATTATTTTACAGTGTATGAAAACAGCTTCCATAAATAAATTGATAGATAGGAAAATGAAGCACAAGCCATCTGATCCAGCACAGCAATTACAAGGATAATGGTTGTCTTGATGTGAGGTAGCAGAATACTGAATCATTTAATAAAACGAAATTTGTTATTTATTAGTTATATTCAAGTTGCTATAAATATGCTAAACTATTGTGTTACCAGATTTTTTCAGTGATATCTCAGAAAGAAGGATTGCTGCTGCCCGCCTGTGTGCGTAAGCAGAATTCCTTTCCTTTGATTTGAATCTGATTTGATTTTGATGCGTTTTACTGTTAAATACGAACCACAATTTTTATGTTAAAAATATTGGTGTTTCTAAAGATGCAATGGGCACAACCTGCAGCATTATTCCCTAACACAGTCTCCTCCGAAGGACTTGCAGGAAGAGGAGCCACTCTGGGGGTTCTCCATAGAAAGAAAAGGAACTGCTCATTCACGAACAGTAATACAAATTTCTATCCATTGTTGCTCAAATATCCTCAAAAGCATTTATACAAAAAAAAAAAAAAAAGACAATTGTTTTCTTGTTTGTAGTTTGCTTTGCTTGGGTCAAACTACCTCCAGCTGTTGTTTCAGCAGAAGTGCTGAATCAATGCCTGTCTCCACTGCCGCTCACAGCCGTGTAAATAGTGGCGTGTTTGTTTTCCCTCATCATGAACTGCTCTGAGAACTCACTTGATGGGGCACAGCTAAAAATCCCATTATTGTATTAGGCACTTCCTTCAGTGAAGGGTGTGCATAACCTTTTGTCTGGCAGGGTTTGTTGAGCTGCTTGCTGTGCTCTCCTGAGCTCTGCAGACTCTCTCCTGTGATGTAAGCACCTGACAAGGCCGCTCTGCCTGTGTGTGTGACATCCAGCTCTGCCTCCAGGAGTGCGAGGGAATCACATCCTTCCAGGCTGCCATGTGTGCAGCCATCCCAGGGAGAGACCACGGGACTCCTCTGTGCAAACCAGGCGGCCTTTGGGTTTGTGTGTGGTGTGTGTGCCCTCTTTACACCTCTCAGTCATCCGTCCCAGCCCTCAACATGCTCAGAGCAGGGACTACAGAGCCCGGGGCAGATCCTGACAAATTAGTTGTTCCTGTAGGCAGAGTCCTCCTCACTGCTTATGGTTTAAATCAGGCTGTTTAAAAACTAAAATGGGAATCTTGACTCAATGCACTGAAGGGCTTTAACATAATTGATTTGGCTGGGAGTTAAGAAAAATCCAAATTGGCATCAGTTATTCAAAGTTATGTTTGTGTTGCCACTGTCATCTTTAGCATTATACGGAGGAAGAAGATGAAATTCTGTATGTATGAATTAGGTTCTTCTGTTCATATCTTACATTTTAAGAGGTGTGTATCGAATATAACCATAATAATACATACTATAGAATATAACTGGATTGTCCTATAATCCAATGTATGTTTCTTATTTTGGATAAATAATGCTGCTCTGGCAGCATCAATATAGTGGACCTCCTCCTGGGGTGTATTTTTCTGATGATTCTGAATAGCACTTGAGAAAAGGGGAGAATGAGGGAGACTTCCCTATGTGCATACACATATATTTTAAAATTTTTTTCATAAAGGACAAATTCCATACTAACTTACCTCACTTTAAGGAAAAGGCACTGGGAAAGAAATTATCGTAGTGGTATTCCTGAACATCCTCTATCAATAGTTTTTTTCTCAGCTATATGTGACCTCTTAGAATCTGTGTTCTTTGAAGAGGAAATTTGTATCCCGATTTTTAGTGACGCCAAATGATTTCAGCAAGCAGCTGTATGCAGGAAAGCCCACTGCTTGGAGAATTACCAGCTCTGACAAAGCAACACTGGCTCGCTACTTTGCCTGTGAAACTGGCAGAATTCTGAGGTGCAGAACTTTGCTAGGATCAGCCCATTTCCCTGGGTGGCTGTGATTGCTGGCAGGATGCAAGCCCAGCCTGCCCTGGGAGTGGGTTATGATGTGGCCAGAGAGGCTCAGAGGTTCTGGCTCGTCAGGCAAGAATCCAAGTGTGAAAACACTGTGTGTAGCTTTGCACTTGTTGAGCTATTATCTTAATTTGTGAGCTTTTATCTTTATGTGCAACCAAGGTATGAGGATGTTACACCTCATCTGTTTTTTTAATATACTGAGTAGGCAGCATACAGCTGTGAGCAGATAACGTATGCCATGTATAGGATTCAGAGAACCTGATGTTGTGGTTGGCATTTTTTTAATCATTTGGATCAATCACTTCAGTCTGTCCAAAAAAAAAAGGATTTTCTTCAACTGAGTGTGTTGAATGTAATTTCCATTTCCATTGTGGGTTCTCAGTTCTGAGGCTTTTCTCATACATTTACCCCTATGGGGTTATTTCAATATGTATGAGGAGATGGCATTTTCTCTTATAGGAAGTTTTAAGCCAAGTCTTTATAAAGACTCTCATTTTTAATGTGAAAAATAACTCCGGATAAAAATCTGTTGTTGAATTATTCCCATGTTTTGTTTTTGGCTCTTACCTCTGACTAGAGCAATAGGATTGTTCAGTGCAATTTTCTTCTATTTTTTTAAAACATACAATTAGTGCTGGTATTCTCTGATTTTAATTCTGCATTGTAATTTTGGGTTGATTATGACCAATTTATATGTTGGTCATAATTGTTTTGACTCAATCAAGCTTTTAGTTCAATTTTTTTTAGTTTTAGTTTTTTTTAAATCCATGAAAAGAAGTCAGAATAAATGAATTTTAAACTCTGTATGGAGTTTAATTATTTTGGTCTTTGTCAATAATTTGTTCACCAGTTGGAGTCTTTTCTGTAAAGAAACTTAATTGAAATACTGCCTAGTTCCCTAGCTGGAATTCAGAAAATGAAATATATACCAGGGAAGAGGAGGAACAACAAAAAAGATTGATTTTAGGAAAACGCTTTCCAAGTAACGTGATCAAAGGACATGTATTGGATTTTTGATTCTTCCATCAGCCTTAGTTTTATTTAAAGCAGGATACAGAGGAATGAGAGGGCAAACAGAACTTCCCAGATTTACTGAACATATTTAAGCATCTTCTCTTGGTTTTTTTTCTGCAGGTGTCATCTGCAAGCTCCAAGGGCCATCTTTAAGCCATGCCTGTCTCCAGTTTACAGTGAGAGGTAAAGATATAAAATGATAAAAACCTGGGCCCTGTGGTCCTGCTCTCCCCACCACCACCTGGGAGGAGCAGGAGACATTGAATCTCCCTCCCATCTAAACCCAGCTTTGCTGCCAGCTTTGTACCTGTTTGCTGCCCAGCCAGGTGGGCCATGGCAGCCTAACTTAAAGGCAGGGCTACGGGGGCAATAGCACTGAAAACCTCGCGAAATTTGGGATAAATGGTGGTCACTGCTCTCTGCAGCTCCAAAAATTGAGTCATTTCATCGTAAGAGGAAACCAGATTGGTCAGGCATGACTTATCCTGTAGAGGCCCGTTCCAGTTCCAGTCATCACACTGGCTGTGGGCCCAGAGATGAGGTTTCAGGGACAAATGTCAGGCTGACTTGTTAGCAGTTCTCTGGGTTGATCTTTCATAAATCATTCCCAAATCTCAGCTAACTCAGTCCTCAGTAAACAAAAGCAGAACATATCAACAAATATACTTACTGATGTTTTGGTTTTAAGAAGGGGATATTTAAAAAGATTTCTTGATGCAGTCTTTTTGCCATCTCCTTCATAAAATGATGCTGTTTTCAATACGCTGTACAGGATAATATATGATTGTCTTGGGGGTGATTGGAAATTCTCTCTCCAATACTTTTACCTATGGGATGTGCAACCAGGTGCTTCTATTTGGCGTGGCATTCATTATAAACACACACGATACTTCAGTGTTTATTCATTCTGCTGTGCTTTGCTTTTGTGCCTTAGTCTGGCAAATAATTTTCAAGTAAGAGCCTGATCTCAGAGGAAGGTGTCAGTCTCTGCAGTAGCTGTTCCTCGAGCAATCGGATTTGTTAGAATTTTCAGAAGCAAATACTTTTAATGAGAAAAGCGAATTGATTCTGTATCCTGTTTCTGATACACGTATCTTCTTAACTCCTATTGCTGTAGCTGTATTCTCACTGAAATATTTTAGTCCATGATTGAACCAAGGTCTTTAAAAGGTAATCTGGAGAAGGTTTAATTTATTTCTCAGCAGTTTTAATGAATTTATGCAAATCCGAGTGGAAATGAAAGGGTTTTACATATCAGTGTGTTTGCTTATAAAAAGCTTCCTTCTGGTATTTAAAATGCAATCAATTTCTTGTTGCTGACTGAAGTTCAAGCTCTGTATCAAGAGGATGACAAATGGGCTGAGACATGTTCTTAGCATTCATTTGTGGCATGTTGGTCAAGCTGTGAATCAGTTTCTGAGGAGCTGAAGGATGTCTCAGCATTTTGTGTTTCAAGTATCTCACTTTCTACATCCACACATTGTGTTTGTGGCTTGAGATGAGGATGGGGAAAGTGACAAACCCTAAAAATAAATGAGTATCTTTAACATCTCATCCTGGAAGTTGCTCTGGTGCTACTGGTGCAGTGTGATCTAAATAAGAGCACAGGTTCTTTTGTCTTAGCTTTATTATCTTGGTGTCCTTAAGAGGAGAGAGCGTGGAGGATGCACACCAGTAGAAGATCCAGTTCAGTACAGTAATCAAAGCAGTTATTTGTGCTCTCACAAACAGCACTTAGCAGTAGCCTGAACCCCTGTGTATCTGTAGCAGAAAAGCTACAAGCTTACACTCCATATTTCAGGCAGCAAATAACTTTATTTCAACTCTTCTTAGGCCAGTGAGCCTTAAGATCTGCTTCTTAAAAATTCTTCCTGAGTTTTCAGTGCCATATGATGCAGTAATGTTTTTTGACCTGACCTTACCAGAAATCAGCCCAAATGTGTCAGTGGTGGTGAAGAAGAAATTCAGGAAGAGAGTGCTAGGGCTTAAATGCTTCTGTTTTTTAATGTCTTGAATGCCTACTCAAGAATTTAAGTCCTTTGTGCAAAAATAATTAAAACTGTTATTTCTGACACATCTGAAGAATAAATTTCTGGTATAGCAGAGTAAGGAATATTTGGGTGTGGGGCACTAGATATTGTGGTCTGAAATATTTCAAGATAAAAACTATGTCATGATAATGTTTTTGGGAGAACTGTGTGTTGGAACTCTGGGTTCTGTTGCCAAAACTGTTTCAGGCATGAATGATCAAATTGTAGTAAAGGTTTGTTGCTATAAATTAGTATTAATTCTGTAATACAACCCAGTATAAAAACGTAATTCAGCTAGAATTCTAGTTGGGCAGCAAATTCAATGCTTTGTCCTGCATATTCTTCTCATGTTTGGATAAGGAAGAAATCTAGAAACACATTTGCTGTAGGTCACAATCTGACCTCAGTTATTTTGGTGTAAAACTGGAATAAATCTTGTTTGTACAAAAGGAATTACTGAAATTCTATATTGCTGTGAGGTAAATTTTACCCTGTCTCTAAACAATTCTTGCTTAAGATTGAAAAGCATTAAATAAAAAAAAGTAGGTCACACAAGTGATATGATACTGCCCCTTATCTTTAAACAATATTCTAATTTGACTCTAGTGCAATGGAAAGAAATGAATCCTGTATGTGCTCCCATGTGAGCTGTCAGAAAGATAAAACTGAATATTCTCTAAATCAGCTTTTCCATGGACAACTGCTTCATCATCATTAGTATGTATATTCTTATTAATATCTAGGCCACCCACTTATGAGATCCTAGACTGCAGCTTTTCATAATTTACAACTGCTGTAATTTTCAGCAGGATTGTATGCATGACCTAGCACAGAATGAACACTTGATACATCTCTCTGTGTCTTCTCAAAGTGCTATTTTGAAATAAGGGCTAAGAATAAATGCATACATCTGTTGGGGAAGTTGCATTTCTACACAGTGTGGTGATCCTAGCCAACTGCTCTGCTGTGTGTGAGAGGATTGGTCACTGGAGGTGTCTGAAAATTTGGAATTAAAACAGTTTGGGAGATGAGGGCAGACACAGGAGCCTCCTACAGCAACATCTAAGAGCTGGGGTCAGAGTGTAAATAAATGAAAAATTCTCTAACTCCCCAGGGGTATGAATGAGAAATGGAGGAGGAGTGGGGATGGCTGTAGCCAGGCTTGCAGGCTGAGGCTGGGTATCACTATATAGGTGACTGCTGTAAGCATCAGGGACTTATGCAAAGAACAATACAGAAATATGTAAAATACAGTGTAGACCCTGCTGGTCTGAGTGACTGACTGCAGTGACAGCTCATTGTTCAATGCCAGGTGGAGTTTGAGACAGAAATTTCCAGGACTGTTAAAATTTTCATTATGTTCAAAATGCCAAGTGGTTCCTCTTATTCCACAAATTTCTGTCATCCATTTTCCAGAGTAATAGTAGTTGCTATTTGTTGGCTTTAATAATTCCATTATTATCTATAACTGTCAAGGAAAGCAGGAGGTGGGGTGGGGGTAAATGAAGACCAGCCAAGCAGTAACAGTAAATACTGCTTATTAAGAAACACTTTGTCTAGTGGCGTCTCTGGAGACATCTTGACGAAGTTTTGTGGTGAAAGAACTCTTCTGTAAGTGAAATCAAACCAAAAGATGCTGTTGCTCAAACCAGCAGCATATCCCACTTGTGTGTAACTGGCCTTGTTTATTGGTAAAGCAGTGTAATGTATCTAAAAGGTGAAACCTCTTTGCATTACGTTGGCTGAGATAAAATGTATGAGGATACAAAAGGCTAGATGACCCTAACCAGTTTTTTGGAAAAAACATAATAAAATTAATCTTTGGAATTTCAAGTGAGTCAAGCCCCTAGTTGGGAAATGCATGTCAAATTTGAAACTAAATTTAAATCCTCCGGCTTTATTTATCACCGTTAGCCAACATGCACTTTCTAGGCTAAACTGTTGAAATCACGATGGAAATATTTTATAGAATATCAAAGTTGTAAAAGGATTTTTAAAAAGTCAGGTTTTCTGTAGATGATTATTTCAAACTTTTATGTTCCTCAAATTTCTTGATCCAACCTGCTTGACGGTCTCTCGGTGCCTTTTCTGGTTAGGTGCCATCATCCTGTGTTAAACAGCTTGTTCTAAAGAACAACCATCCCTAAATAAACATTGAGCTTCATGTGATGAGTCAAACACACTCATGAGACAGAATGTTCTCTTCCTGAATCACAGCTGAAGAAGGCAGGAGGATGGTTAATACAAAAATCTTAATTGTTAGAACTCTGCAAAACGTGAAATAAAGAAACTGTGACACTGGTTTGAGAAACAATTCTGTTTTCACCACAGCCTCAACTGTAAATGCTGTTCAGGTTATGGGATGGCAGGTTCCTTCAGAGTAATCACTTTCATTTAGAACACTAACCTCATGTTTTATTCTGGAAGTGACCAGGATCTGTCAGTTCTATTATTTTTACAGCATTTTGCTCTTTAATGATTTTTCTTCATTGTATGGATATGTTTATGTAATTACACTACTAATCTTATGCACTGTTCCATTGATTTAGTCTTTCCTGGCTGGCACTGGATTTAGTATTTATGTTACACAAAAGTGAATCCATAATTTGTTTTGTTTTGTTTTTGTGTTGTTTTGTGATGGCTACAGTTCTCTCATATGCTGGTGGTGTTTCCTCTGTTCCCACAATCAGTTTCTCGGCTGTAGTAAGGAGTGTGCGTACAGCTTGTGAACCAAACATCAAACAAAATCCTCTCATTTTAAGACAGAGCTGCTGCAGTGCTGGACGTTGCTATAGGTGTGTTCCACAATTATCAGTTCTCTCAGGACTGTGAGCCAGAGCTGGCTGGGACTCCTGGTGCATTGGCAGCTGATCTCAGAAAGGTTAGAGAGCTGTGGAGAGCAGAATTACATCAAGGACAACAGCTAGACTGTTCCTAGCAAGCTCTTCTGCCTTTCATATCATCCTCAGCAATTTCAAAATCATTGCTATCTCTTGAAGAACCATAATTTTCTTCCTGTGTAAACATTTAGTAGTAGGACTGACAGATCATTTTTAAGGATACCATCATAATTTTAATTATGTATATGATATCTTAGGAGAGTCAGACACTACAGCCTCTGAGTTTTCAGTCTATTTACAAACTCTGATTTTCTGTGACATATTTTCTCCTGCAAGATTTGTCTGCTGAAGTAATTTCTTTTCCTACTCATTAAATGTATTGTATTTTCACAAAAAGCAATTGTAGAAGGTGTCAGAAAGAAAATAAAGAGGAAAATTGTTACAGAAACATCTACCAAGTAAACCAAGCTCAAATGCATTGAATTATCAGTAATATCAAATACAAAACCAAATTAGTTATGAGACATGGAACTAATGTAGTTATTGGGTTGGCACCTTAACTAAGTGCAATCTGCCTAATTACCTGTGTTTTTCCTTGAAATACATACTTCTTTAGGACGCACAAGGTAAATAATGTTCACTAGAGGTTATTGTTAGGCCACAGCAGCACCAGCAGCTGCTTTTCTGACACGAGGAGGCGTTTCCTGCACCACGAGGCTGTTCCATGGATACGTGAGCATTATCTGCTCGCCACCTCTAGAGATGCATTTGAAGGATGATTTCCAAAGGTGCTGGGGATGAAAGTGTCCATGAACTGTGTGTGCTTCCTCAGTCAGCGCACAGAGCTAGCAGGAGCTGCAAGAGGAAAACAGCCTCTCTGCAGGAAGGTAACTGAAGGCTGGAAAATGTGGGTGCACAGAGATTGGATTTGTCCTCCCAGTTCTGGTCCCTTGCAGGGAAATGCAGGTGGAGTGGAAGGGTGTGTGAAATGAATGTGTGGGTGAAGAGTGGGTTTCTGCTCTTGGTGGGAACTGATTGCTATGATACCTTTTTTGAAAGGCTGATGCTTTCAGATTAGAGTGAAACTGCAAACAGGCTCTTTTCAATTATCCCCTTGAGGGAGGTGAGGGCTGAATATCAATTCAATTACCTGCTCCTTCGGCCAGGAGCCCACTCTTATTCTGAGTGGTCCCTCTGGCTTCAGAGAAGTTATTGATGTTGTGATGCAGTAGAAAGGCTTGGGTTATTTTCCATGAAATTTACATCGCAATGAAAGATTTGGCAGCAGCAGAACTATGGAATTTAGTGTAAAATGTAGGTATTTAGTGAAAAATATCTGTTTTGTGAATGCTTTGTCCAGTGACATCTGAGAGTTTTGGAACTGTTACTTTCACTCAAATTTTCTTCTGCATAGTTAGTTCACATAATGGTAAATGTAGTGAGCATAAAGCCTTCATATGTGTGATTATTATATTTTGAGTTATGAAATTTACTCCCACTACATTTTCAAGGCATTTTACAATGTAATGTTATCCAGCTTTTACAGGAGCTAACAAAAGAAAAGTGAATTTTCACAAAATCAATAGTCACTGTTTTCTCTGTGTTTTTTGAGAATACAAATTTTGTGGCTTTTTATTTAAAGGAAAAGGACATGTGTTTCCCACATGAGTTTTGTTTTAACTTAAAAGTTTTTTTTTCCACCAGATCTGTGCAGCAAAGTCAATCATCTACTCTACAAGCCAACAACATAAACATCTTGCAGTGAAGGAGCAGTGAGATTGTGCTGTTGAGAAGCAA
The DNA here is from genome assembly GCA_013400315.1 of Bombycilla garrulus. Classification (NCBI taxonomy): domain Eukaryota; kingdom Metazoa; phylum Chordata; class Aves; order Passeriformes; family Bombycillidae; genus Bombycilla; species Bombycilla garrulus. Next base: position 1,057,682 of record VXBU01012612.1, on the reverse strand, counting down.
CAGCAATTGGAGTTGCAATTTGCTTTTGCAGGAGCATTTAAACTAGGAAATGGTGTCACTGCTCTCTTTGCATTATCCAAATGAGGCTGCAGAGTACCACACACATTTCCGGGTGGGTTTTTGAAGTTCCCAGATGTGGTGGCCCAGGATTCCTTCGGGGCCATTCCAACATTTGAACTTGTCTTTCTCCTTTGTTGATGTTGATTAAAATTTAACTGCCAGTCAACAGCTTTTAAAGTTCCTATTAGACAGAGTTTAAATGCCCCTAACTCAGGATTTACAACCCCCAGTAATCCAAGAATCGTGTGAAAAGGAAGAAATATGACTTGACCAAGCAAACTTGAAAGCCTTTGCCAGAGAACACAACAGCAGAAATCCATGCAGCTTTACTAAAGCTATTTTCAGACCAGCAAGCTGCGTCCCTCTCTTTTATTCTAATGATCTCCCTGTGTGCAGATTCCGTTCTGCAAAACTCCAGAACTTAGACATTAAGGATAATTGTCTGGAAAGCAACAAGTATTACCATTAATATTTAGTTTTTTTTTGTTCAAGGAACATAAAATTGGGGTTGTTTTTTGTGTACTTACCCATCTAGTTTAGGGCACATGCAGTGCACATGAGAACAGAAAAATGCTGGTCTTTATTTGCCATTTCTCCATCTCACTGAATTTCTTAGCAGTGCTATAGCTTAGTGTTTTCAGGGTCTGTAGAGATATGTGAGAATACCTGAATTACTTACAACCACTGAAAATTTGATTTGGGTTCAAAATCAAAAGTGGAGCTGATACTTAGTTTTCAAAGCAGATATAAAAGCATTAGGAAATCGTGGGTGGAGATGGTTTCCTTGGTTGTAGCCAAGAGGAATACATTGTTAAAAAAAGAAAACCTAGTAAAGTTAAAATCAAATAATGTGCAGAGATGACTGCCTTCAATTAGAGCTTAATGCAGCCTAGAATATTAACTTATGGCAGAAAAGCTACCGAAAGAGCTTAAAAAGCACCCCAAGCCCCCACAAAACTTTGGGCTAGAGGCTTGAAATGACTAATGAGTTTTGAAATGTTAAGAGACGTAGTTTCCTATAGTACTGATAGAGACAGTAAATTTGGAATCTTATTACAAAACTTGAGGCTGTTTGCTTCAAAGACATGAAAACTATAGTTGTAATTAAAATGGAGAACAATTTTTAGACAGACAGTACAGTAATATTACAATTTTAATATAAACTCTTCAAATTTTTTGGAAACATTTCCTGCACCTCCATGTCCTCCTCTAAGCAGATCTGTATTGTGGACCTGCACAGACCTTTGCTAAGTGATTGCAGTTGGTTTATAGATGCCATTGTCAGGCATGGAACCTTGCATGGCATTGAGATAACTCCCTCCAAGTGAAATCAGCACCTCCAGCAACATCAGGGCATTGTTTTGGTCACCTGTAGGCAGCCAGCAAATCTGATTACATGTCCTAGATGAAAAAAAAAATGCATTCTGCTTGAAAACATGATAAACCACTGCTCTCTTAAACCTGCTACAAGGTAAAACTGTTGCTGTTGCCTTGGCTAATTTAATATTGTTGTTTAAATTATCATCTCTCTAAATTACCGCCACCTTTTGAAAACATGGTCAGGATTTCCTTTTGAATAGTTTGAAAATGTCTTGCATTCCTTAGATCTGAAATAGGGATAGCAGAATTCATGAAGCAAAATCACATCTAGTGAATTTACATGAGAACGTAAATAATTTTTCGTTTTCCTGCATGATAATCTGATTCTTAAATGAATAATTATTTGTCTTTTGCCTTTATCATTTAGCACAGCTAGGAAACTGGATTATTGATGAGGAAAGATAAGATAATATAGTTGCCCTTAAAACGCAATGAAATCCTTGAGGACATATTCAGTAAGTGAGATTACATAATGAGTGATTTTGAGAATGGAATTTGAGGCTTTTTGCATTAAATTTACTATGGAGCAGCACTTCTTGCGTGATAGAGCATATTATCAACAAAAACTCTTAGATGGATGGCATTTAACAATTCCATTAGTACTGTGATATATTCTGAACGGCCTACGGTCAGTTCTTTGTAATGAGCAGTGGTGATGAGAATGTATTTTGCATAATTTTCCATTAGTCCTTAATGGTTTCACTTTATATCCTTTTACCATCAAAAAATCAAACTCTTATGGCTGAACAAATGTCCTGTTAGTTTTTATAGGCTTCCAAAGGCTTGTGGAGAGGCTTACACAGTAGGTATCCAAGTGTTAATTGCTTTCAACAAAACTTTCAACAATAGGAAATCCTCAACTCTTCACCTAAGTCTTTAAATAATGAAATGTTGCTCAGAGAAGGCAATACTTGAGATTGAGGGTGTTTATGTAAAGATTACAGAGTTGACTCTGATTTTGAGAGTGTGTTTTAACTAACGTGACAGCAGAGTACTTTCTGTAAAAGGAAGCTCACCGGGTAATATACGTCTGCTGTACTGGTCATACAAAAACCACCTTACACTGCTAAACTATGCTATTAATCCTTTCACAACTTCCTCAGAAATCAACTGTAACCAGCAATTATATAAACCCTGTCAGATCAATGAATGCCTTTGGCAAGGTTGGAGCAGCCCTGCCTTAGCAGCAGCTGCAGAGAGCAAAGCAGGAAAAGTCATTTTCCACAGCAGAATATCTTCTCTTGCTGTCACAGGGTGCACATGTACAAGGTGCTACACACGGTTTGTGTGAGGGAACCAAAATAAATTGACTGCTAAGAACCATGCATCCCTCATTGATCCATAAGAACTGAACTAAGCCCCTTAAGCCACATAAATCAGTGGCATGACTTGGAAAGAGACAAGGGAGAGAGAGATTTCAGCCCCACAAGAAATATAAGGGCTTCTTTTCATTGCTCTTCTTCTTGATGAGCTCTCATTTAATATTTTTTGGTTTATAATGGTTCTTTTAAAGTTTTGTACATTCATTATTGATACCATTTTTGTCTCACTATCAGTCACCCGTAATTCCCACTAAATTATCCTCTGTTCTCTGCTGCCTGCCATGTTCTACTGCTGATTTGTGGACAGAAGGTACACCTTGATAATTTGTAATTCACAGGAGTTTATGCTATTTGGTTTAGCCTTATTTTCTTTATAACCTGCAATTTGTTAAAATGATGGAACTGACTTTTTTGTACTGTTCTAAGCATGCATTTTGATTTCCCCAAATGCCTGGATTAAAAAAATAGGTTTTATAGAACGTTCTGCAGAAAATTAAGATTCCCTCGTCCACAGAACTCAAGTACATTTTGTTTTTCTGAGGCGCAAAAATTAAATGTGAATTTTATGTGGAATTAAATTGACATATCAAACCTGTTAATTTACTGCTGATTTGATACAAATGAAAACCATGTTTGAATATTTCTTTTAGGGCAATTGGAAAATCTCTGAATAACCATTCTGTCTTGGCAAAGAATCTCAGAAGAGTAGGTTTGCTACCATCCTTTTACCTTGCAAAATTCTGTAACTCATTGTGTTTTGGGATTCAGCCTAATGTTATTACAAATTGAAATAATGAATTTTATCAAAGGGAAATATAAAGGTTAATTGTAATGTGCATTCCTGTTTCTTCTTTTATAACCAGTTTATTACAGGGCTATGTCTATGTCAAAAGTGAATCTTGATATTAGTCTTTGAAAAACTGCAGTCATTGATAAGTCCTGGTGTTCATTACAAAAGTGAAGAGTTTTTAATTTGAAAAATTGCAAAGAGACTTCCTAGCCATTCTGAAATGAATCTTAAAGCTCTAATTGTTGGAATCAGCAGCATTGCTTTTGATGCATCTCATTAATAACAAAAGCCTCATTCCAGTTATTAAAATACCCTTGCACATTCTGTACTGATCATTTTTTAGCTTTTACACTTTGTTGCTTGCATTACTCCCCAGTGACACTATATGTGTAGATTTTTCTCCAAGTATGTAAAACTGAATAATAATATTAAAACCTAATAATTTCCTTTGAGTGCACTGCAGGATTAAGAAAGGAAAACAGTTTTAAACCCTTAATATAATGAAAAATTATAGTAGGGCTTTCATGTTGTTTTGCTTATGCTTCAGTTATTGCTTTCATTAAAGTTTTAATTTCCAGAGATATTGCTCTGATAAAATTACATCTTGGGTTAGTATCTGTGTTCACACTGAAAATTATGGGTCTTTTTGTCATTTATTGCCATCTATTTTCTGTTTTAATTACTCTTTCTAATGCATTCAAATAATACAGCAAAATTGAATTAAAACACTTTGTCTATATAATCAATGAAAAAAGAGTGAGACCAAAGATGGTAATCTTCAAACTGAAACACTACAGTAAAAGAAGAGCTGGTGAGATCTTTATTTTTTTTAATGATAGTACTCTGTTTTTCCACTGATGTAATGAGTGCCTGTATTAAAATACATTTAATGGGGAAAATACTGTTAGAGTTTTTACTCTACTTTTAAAGGAGAATCTAATTTATCAATTACAATTGTTCTGTGAGATAGTTGTGGATTATTATCCTAAGTGATGCAGATGAGATCCCTGAAACCAGGGGAGGTTTGGATCAAAACCTCAGTTTGGTGAAGTGTTGGAGACAAAGAATAATTGAAACAAAAGGTGGTGGTGACCAATACATGCAGCATGAGTGAGGTGGAAAGAGTTCAGACCATCCCAAATAGACCTCAGTAAAAGATTCCTTTGTATAGTGTGGTGTCACTTAAAAAGAATAAAACAATGGACATCCTGTCTATGAAGATTTAACGATGCAGCATGTGGGGAAAATGGTAATTGGCTGGTTTGGTCAGTTCTTACAAGCATGACTGATTGAACTGATCATTTTTTGCCATAAACCTCCTGCTATAATATTTCTCCTGAGAAATGGAATGGCATTCCTGCAGGCACCTGTGTGAATTTATCTGCAGGGCATGCTGAGCTGCAGAGCCCCTCAGCATGGGCAATTTCTGTGCCTGTTTTATGTGGATGTAATTGTGGCATTGGCCCCACACCAGCTCCAGCTGGTGAGGTTTACAGCACAGTGTCCATATAGAAATCTTACCATCCCTCAGTTTCTTCTTAATGAAGTTTACGAGTGTATCAGATACTTGGAAGTGCAGCTGAAGGAGGGAAATAGAGAAGGAGCTTGGTGTTTATAAAAGATGAGTGGATAAAATTTAATCTGGTAAACTTGTTGCAAACCAGATACATTTTTTTTTACCACTTGTGTTCCCAGTGAATAACAGTAATAATTATGGTGCATTAAAACTTAGCACTTACCCTTGTTTCCTTCTTTAAAAACTCACTTTAAGTTTCATGATCACACCTGTTCTCTTTTTTTTTATTTTTGCAGAAAGTAAGGCTGGCTTTCTCTGGTATAGGCTTAAATGAGATGAAAAAAAAAGACAAATTCTGGGTAGTAAAGAAAGTGAATTGATCCTTACCAGTTTTGTGGCTTAAAGACAAAGATTTAATTGCAGTCACAAAAGTGAGGGGGAGGTTATCTTGTATGGATATCCATACTGCATGACTTAGGATAGCAGCAGCTAAATTAAACTGAAACAGCCAGATTTATTCTGGTTATCATGTACTAAGTGCATAGTCAGAGTGTTTGTGAGGGGAGTGCTTTGGGAAATCCCTTACAATCAGCGCTGAATATGCCAATGCCACTGAAAATTCCAATTCTCTCTGTTATGAAGGTGTTGATCCCTGCTGCTCCTTCTAACTTAGCTGACACCACATGTGCCCTGCTGAGGTTCCCTGCAGCATCCAGGGTCTGTCTGCTCATAGCAGCTGCACTGGTACCTTGAGCAGTAGAAGCTGATCTTCCTCTGAGCATGTTTAATCTAAAATCTCCATCTCTTTGTCTTCATTAGCAACATCTTCTTGATCCTGTAGTTATGGTTACGGTGTGGTATTAAATGTAAGAACTAATTTGGTTCAGAAAAACATTTACATCAGTTTATATCATGTTGAAAGACCCAGTGCATGACAAATCACCCTATATTAAAATTTTCTCCCCTTATCAAGAAGAGAAAAACTCAGTACAAGCTCTATGGAAGAGTGCTCTCAAATAAATGATTTCAAGGGGGATGTTATTCAGGAGAAATTAAATGTTTGAGTGCTGTGCCTTTGAGATGAATAGAAATTTCTTCATGTGTTGGCTGCTTTATAGAGAAAAGACTCAGATTTCCAGAGGATTCCAAGAGATCAGGACTCTGTCTTCCATTTCTAGCTTTTATACTTCTCTTGAAAACTAGGTCAAAGTGCTTACTGATATTACTGCCATTTGAAAGGGATTCCCTTCAATATTCATCCCAGTGAGCTTTGGAGAAATTTCATTCTGCTCATTGCAGCAGGGATTCAGATTTAGGACTTGCATTCTTTATATCACTGACTGTAAAAACTGGGGATGGTGGTAGGCGATGATTCCACCCCACATGTAGAGCACTACAAAAGGGAGTCTTGGTCCAGTTGTGAGGTTTCTTGAGCCATTGATGTTGGTGACAGTTTGCAGGGGAACAACACATGAAATATCTAGCAGTATCCTGTTAAAGCAATGCAATTTCTCCACAATACCTGGTTGAGGTTATGAACAAAGGTGGTTTTATACTTTTCTCACCTAGATTTGCTGTCCTTCCTTTATAAGTCCAGGGGAGCTGCTGGAGGAAAATGTAAAGATTTCCCTTACTGTACCTGAGATCACGGGCTGGGCTGGTGTTACCCAAGCCAGAAGCAGAAGGCAGTGTCAAATGGTGCAGAGAAAGCTCTAATTATTGTCCCAAGTAGAGCTAAAGAGATATTTAATTAAATTCTTACATTGTTTCCTGGTCAGGTTAAGCCTTTGAACATGTAGGTGTAGAAATAACACCTAACAATTATGTACACATTTCTGAGAATGAGCCATTCTCTAAACAGGTTCAGATATATTTGGAATACTCTACATTTTGACACTGAAGCTCTGCAAACAGATTTTTCATCATGTGGGGTGATCTTATAATGTTAGTTCTTGCAGGTTCAATGTTAAATATGTTTCAAATCTAACTACGTTATTGAAGACTAGGTCAAATATTTTGAAAGTTTCATGGTAAAGTAGGGTCAAGCTTTATTTCTCTGTATTATATGGCTTTCTATTATTTTTTCTGGCTGATAAATACAATTTTCCATTTTGTGCAGCAAGTAGTCATAATGGTTTTTAATTTTGCATCAACCAGTTGAGCTTTACATGATATTTTTTATTGTAAACAACTGGCTACAGCATTTAACAGCTTGTTTCAATTATATTAGCAACATCTTGACTAGATATTTAGAAATACTTTTGCTATGGATAAAATAGAGTTGACTTTGTTTAGTAGCTGTTCAGTACAAAAAAAAAGATAGAGTTCTTAATTTCTTGATGTTTAAAAATTTGGCAAAAGAAAGGAACACTTCAGTATAAAAGTATGAAACTTCACCGGTTTGCTCAGCACTTTGTGCATCTGCTGCATTTGTTTAATCCAACGGAATGCTACTGTATGGTGCTGGTAATCTAATCTTATTAATTAGAATCGAATCGATTCTGCAGCAAGAAAATGCAGTCAGCCGAGGGGAGCGATCTTCTTATCACAGTGAATGGATACCTGAAGGGAGAGTGTCAGGATGGACTGGGGCTGGTTTCTTTGGTGTCCAGTGACAGTTTGTGTTCCCCTAATGCAGCAAAGTCAAGGAGAAACGAAGTGAGCTGAGGAGTTCAGCAGAGAGCCACCAACATTTTCAGGGCAGGAGCTGCGAGCCTGTGGTGAGCAATTGAGGGAACAGCTCGTCTTACCTGGGGAAGAGATGTCTCCCCCTAAGGGCAGCCCCTCAGTTTCTGCAGGTTTACCAGCAACACAACCTGGCTTGGTTTGCTGAACTAAAGGGTTTAATTTGCTCTAACAAACAAATTTTCAGGCATCTCAGTACGGTCCAAGAGTTAAATGTAGTACTCTCTAATTGTCTTTTGTTTTGAAGCAGCAGCTGACAAAGTTTTTGGCAGAGTCAACCATTACCTTCTTCTTGAGCCTTGTTTTTAAAAGGTGCTCAAATGTTCTATTGAAGAGAAGAATGAAAGTAATCAACACTTAAGTTTCAAACAGAACCTTTTGTGTTGTCTGCTTAAGCACCACTTATTCCCTGATGCCTCATTTGTTTACAAAATAGCTTGGATGAAAATGACATTCCAAAAGCAAGGGTTCATTATGAGTACAAGGGTAGAATTGTGGGTCTTTCCTCTAACTAAGGGCAGTTCTGATACACAGACTGACATATACTCCTGGAGACTATTTTTTAGGGTAAATTATCTCCATGTGTGCCCCAGGTTTTAGCTTTATGGATCAGCTGCACACAGAGACCTTGTGAGACAGAGGAACACAAGGCCAACAGATGGACTGGAAAAGGATAACTTCTGTCTTCTGACTATTGCATTAATCAGACATCTTCACAGATAATTTGTTTTCTATTTGAAGGCACTTTAAGAAGTAATTAATAACTTCAGATTATTCTTGAAATATAGTAAGATTTTGATAACATTTCTCTAGTACCCTATTTTTTAAAAGTACACAATCTTGTCTCTATGTAGTGGCAGAATCCTATACTTAGTAAACATGAATAATTAGCTGAGCCCTTCAAACTTTTGAGATATGAAATCTTGATTTCATTACCTTCTGTTTTGTATAGGTCAAATGGACTTTTGCATAGAACAAGGGAATAAGTTTAAAGGCATAGGAAATTAAAATTTTATGAGTGTCTTCCCACCAGGGTTGATGAATCAGACTGACTTCAAAAAGAAATGAGGTTTTCATGTCATCTGCACTGTTTTGAGTTTTTCTAATGTTTAAAGGGGAGGGAGCTTTCATGTATCCCTCTCTCTCATACGCCACATCTGATCCAGAGCCGATCAAAGTATTTCGGTTAATTTCAGTAGGTCTTCGGTAGATGGTAAAATCAGTTTTACTAATTGCCAGAAGGGGAAATGGGAGCTGAAAAGTGTAACTTCCACCAAGGTCTCATGGAGATCAACACTGAGCTATGCACTTGTGCCTCAGTTCCACCAACAGCAGAGTGAATGACCTGTGAAGGGAGATACCAGCAGAAGGACTAAATGAATTACATGCTGGTGTTACCTGTGTGGTCTAAGGCCATTTCCTATCAGAATCTGTACCTGTACAACTGAAGACTGTCTTCAGTGAGTCTTTTTGGCCAAAAAAAAAAAATAATCTAATTTTACATCTTTTAACAATGTGTTAAACCCTTTCTCCTGTACAAAGTGTGCCATTTGGTTTCTTTGCTGTCTGAGTGCACACACCACGTGATTTTTAGGTTAGCTCATGACAAATGACTGCATGAACTGTAGAAAGCAGACAGGGTAAGATGCAGAACTCAGGTTTATAGAAACATGTCACCATGGTAGGAATGAAGTCTTGCAGTTGGAAAGCCAGTTGTGACTCCCTTCAGCACAAGTGGCCCCTGCAGCCTGTCTCTGCTTGTTGTAAAATTAGTCTTTATTTAGCCAGGGGACAGAAGTGATGTGTGTGTTCTAACAGCTGCTCCTATGAACAACATAAGGCATTACAAGAAGAGGAAAGAATTTTCTTGATAGTGATGGATTAAAAGGTTGATCACGAAACAAATAATTATTAAAAAGTATTTTGATGGACATTGGTATTAAAGGAAGAAGAATACATTCATATACTGTGTTTTCAGCCACTTGGAAAGGCACTTGGCTGTTACTTTCTGCTACAATCAAATTTACAGCATAACTCATTAGTGTCCTTTAACTGTGACTAATAGGAAATCATGTTTATTCAGGACCTCTGCAGCCTCTGTCCAAAGGGATAATAAATGTACCACCTGTGAGAGTAATTTCTATGATGTATACTTGTATGCCCAGAGAACTGGAAGCATAATAATAAGCGTGGCTTTTGCATAGATTCAAAAATATGCTTTTGATGGTAGGGTGACTCTGCTGCTGTCAGGCTGAAATGAAGTCAAGCCTGACGTGTGGATGACTCTCTGGGCTGTTAACACTTCCCTGAGGTGCTGGAACCTGTTCTGGTTTGGAATTTGGAGCTGTTTGCAGATGGCTCTACTAGTTTCATGTCAATAATTTCCAGACCCAGGTCTGAGTAGGGAGATTCAGATAGATTAGGGATTGCTGTGATTTGAAAGAGGTGGATGGAAGTGCTCCTGAATGACACCTACAGAGTATTTTTCATGGTTTTGAATTACTCGTGTCTGTTTCATTGGATACTAAAGTTGTTCTATCATAAAAGATGAGTGTAGTTCCTTCCACTTGAAAATACCACACTGTCACACCTTTCAAAAAATTATATGTAAATATGCAGTATATCAAAATGTTTCAGAGCACAGGTGAAATATCAAAGTGGAATACAAAAGAAAGTGTGCAGTAAGGATATAGAAATGGAAAATAATGTATTTTCATAAATTATTTTTGTTGCTTGGGGTTTGGCTTTTTTATTTGCTTGTTTTTAAAGAAAGGACTGTTACTATTAGTCACACAGTCAATGTGAAGGTCTGTGGGGTAATAAGCCCAAGTAACCTGAGGGTTTTCTGCTTTTAGAACAATACAATTTGTTGTATATATGAAAAAATGAGTTAGAATTACCAAAGCAATACTGATGTCAACACAGTGGGCATAAAATCAGGTTATTTCATTACTGTTCACTTTAGAACAAGACTGGAGATGGAGAAGTTTGGGCATTTTTAACAGTTTGGAATATTTGGTTTGGATTCTGTTGCTTGATTGCAAGTTCTGTGATTCTAAAACAGTATCTCCACTAGCAACATGATTCCTTCGAGTAAATGCAGACCAGTTTTTCTTTTTTCTTTCTTTTTTT